>JZKD02S0328894.1:0-19374 GCA_000966675.3 Picea glauca
AATTATTTCCCCTTTCTAAATTTTATCCCCCAAAAGATTTTTATAAATTAATTGAATTGCTTACCCCTTCTTGTCACAAGATTAATGATGATTATCATTATTATTTATTTATTTTTATTTTATTTTTAAATAAATACATTTTTTTATTTTTATCACAAGTATCACTTAGACCTAGACTTTATTTTCCTAGGTTGGGCAACATTTTATTAGGGAAATTGTTTTAAATCTTTCTCATCACATTATTCATTTTAAGGCCATCTAGGTTCATTCATTTATTATTTAACAACACGACGTGCCCTTCAGGACGCACTAGGTGCTCCAAGGGTGCCACTGGCCTCATTTTGTTTCCCTTGCGTGGCGTTCCCTTCAGGGCGCACTACGTGCTCCAAGGGTGCCACTCGCCTCTTGACTGACTTGGTAGACATAAAAAACCCCTAGAGTCAAAAATCCACTAAGTGATCTTGTGGGAGACTAAGGGCCTCTAAGGAATAAGGCCCCTGCCCTATTTCACACCCCTTAGAATCATCGTGAGAAACTGTTGCAGTCTGCCCTCATGACATCGTGGGTCTTCTTGAACTAGGTAATCGTTAACCTACAGTTCGAGCCATGGAGGGAGTGCTAGTAGGCTGTGGGAGGGTTGTTGTCCACACCTCTCCCTCAACGTCTCTGGTATTCGTGCGTGACCCCTCTACTCCACATGTGAGTCTGGTCGACAAGCTATCGTTAGCCTGCATCATCAATGAATCATGTCAGATATAGTATCCATACTCATATCATCTAATCAGATGCACAAATGTCACATATACAACAATCAAACCCCAATAGTCCACTCCCCGACTCAATCCAGATTCTAAGGGTTTCATCGATGCCTCAACATCCTCGAGGTCCAAAATCCTGCACACTCAGGAGAACCGAGTCAATAGCACCCGTCTAAGTCAATACAGTAAAATAACATATAATCACAGATTTATAACATGATTATACAACCTATATGCTTTATATTGCTCACTATATCCCACAAATATACATTTTTTACTTCTATCATCAAGTTTTCTCCTTAGATATTCAGGAAAATGAGCATAATCTACACAACCAAAATCTTTAAAATGGGAATCACTAGATTTCATACCACTCCAGGTTTCTTGAGGGACTTGATTTTTCACACTACTGGTTGGTGACAAGTTAAAAATATAAATTGAGCATGCCACTGCTTCACCCCAGTATTCATTTGAAAAATTCTTGACCTTCAACATACTTCTGGCCATATTCATTATTGTTTGATTCTTTATTTCAGCTACTCCATTATGTTGTGGAGTGTATCTTGTTGTAAATTGTCTCTTGATCCCATGATGCCTACAATATGATGCAAATTCTTTGGAGTGCGACTCACCTGCTCAATCAGATCTTAGTACTTTAATGTACTTCCCACTTTGTTTCTCTGCCATAGACTTAAATTCTATGAATTTTTCAAATGTATTTGATTTGTGCTTGAGAAAATACACCCAAGCTTTCCTACTAAAATGAACAATAAATGTTAGAAAATAAAAGCTTCGTCCTATTGACTGAGTTTGCATTGGACCAAAAATTTATGTATGCACCAGCTCGAGGTGTTCTTTTGCTCCATAGGAAGCATCGAGAAAACTATCCCTTTGTTTTTTGGCCAAAATACAACTCTCAGAAGAGTTTTTTTTGTTCATTTATAATGGAAAAACATTTGACCATATACTTCTTTTATAAAATATTGAGACTATTAAATGGTAAATGACGATATCTAATATGAAACAACCAAGTATCATGAGAGCTTGATACATTTTGGGCATATGACTGTGACAAATTAAGATTTCTCAATATCAAAGGAAACATTTTATGTTTGGTGGTTTGTCCAATATTTTATTAATGTAGCTATAATTTTCTTACTGGGTGGTTTGTCCATGATTGTACCCTTGGAACCTTCAAAAATGACCTTATAACCATGTTCATTCATTTGTCCTACACTCATTAGATTATGTTTAAGACCAGGTACACAATAAATATCATGAATCTCCTTTTTTCATCTTCCTTGGTCAATACAGAAATTACACCCTTGCCTAAAACTTTATTTTGATAATCATCTCTCAATTTAATTTGAGATGTGACAGAGCTATCTAAACTAGAAAACAAATCTTTGTTACTTGTCATATGATTGTTGCAGCCACTATCTAGCAACCAAATATCATGATTATTGTTGGCTTCTTTTGTGACTTGGCATGAGAAGAAAATTCATTCAGATGTTCCTTCTTCAGTGTTGGTAACATTTTCAGTACCCCTATTCAGATCTGCTTTCTTATTTCTGCATTCACTTTCGTAGTGACCAAATTTCTTGCAATAATAGAATTGGATCCTTGATTTTTCAGTCCATCTTGACTTATTGAAATTTCTTCCTCTCCCCCTTTAGTTCTGAGAGTATCTTTGTGCTTGTTCTGACTATGCACTTTGTTCTGAATGTTCTAAAGTTCACCTCTATCTTGTTGGAGAGCGTCCTCTAACTCGTCTACCTTTTCTTCTATTCCTTCAACCTCTGCCTCTGTCTTTTCTTATGGAGACCTGAGACTTAAATGTGTTCTCCAAAGATTCATTATTTCGACTCAACCTACTCTCATGAGCTAACAGAGATCCCATTAGTTATTCAACTGTCAATGTTGAGAGTTCTTTCGAATATTCTATGGCAACCACGACCATATTAAACTTATCAGGAATTCTTTGAAGTACCTTCTCAATGACCTTTTGATCTTGAATGTCTTCTCCATGTGTGTGCAGCTAATTTATGATGCTCATGACATGGGTCATGAAATGATCCACATAATCTGAATCCTTCATCTGAAGAGTCTCAAAACTCTTTCTATGTGTCTGCAACTTTGCACTTTTACTTTATATGTGCCTCGATAGGCGATTTTGAGAGTATCCCATGCCTATTTGGCATGATCTGTTGCTACTACTTTGGGGAAAATATATTCCTCTAACCCTTACTAGATGAGCCATAGGGATTTGTTATCCTTTTTCCTGAGTTCTCCGAGAGCATTTGTATGTGTATCCTTCATTTCTTATATATCAGTTAGATCTGGTTATGTGAATGTATTAACTACCACTTCCCAACAATATTCAGTCCGGAGAACATTTTTCATTGTAATATACGATACATAGTAATTATTACTTGTTAAAATTGGTCCTCGTGACAGTGTCGGACTGCTGCTAGATGCCACAGTTTTTCTACTAGTAGTTAGCTCCCCCTTTTTAATTTAAATTTTGACGTCTCTCCCTTTTTATCTTCAATCTAGGAAAGATCAAACTTTAAAATAAAAACCCCTTTTTTGTATTTACCAAGAAGTAATGGTCATGACCCTCAAAATTTATGAAGTGATTAATGGTGGATTAAATACTTTGGGCATACAAATTTTACTAAGACTCCCTTCACAAATTACGTCTTTAATAAACAACAAAAGGAAAAACTTTTTCAAGCCCTTTTTTTAAATTCCAAACCACTTTTTAAAAAGAAATATATATTTTTTGAAATCTTGAAACTATCCTTTTCTTCACACTTGCTATTAATATTACTTTAAAAATGAACCAAAAAATTTCTTGAGGGTTGCACCTTATCATATGTGTGAAGGCGACCAAACCCACAAAAAATTACAACATAAGTCTCCTTGTGGTTGCACCCTATCCACTCATTGGGGGCAACCTAGGGTCCTAGTCACTCTGTCTACACTAGCAGGGGGTGACCAGCTCCAAAAAAAAAAAATGATTGAAGGTTTTTCCTCAGATTTTTTCCCGAGAACGACCTTTAAAAAGATCCTCTTCATGCTTCCGCCTAACCAAGTTCAAAAAT
This sequence comes from Picea glauca, assembly GCA_000966675.3. Lineage (NCBI taxonomy): Eukaryota > Viridiplantae > Streptophyta > Pinopsida > Pinales > Pinaceae > Picea > Picea glauca. The sequence goes on from JZKD02S0328894.1 coordinate 3,866, forward strand.
GTTCTCCATCTATCTGCAAATTGCTCTCCAATCTTCAAAGAGTCTTAGTCTTGTTTTGATACCATGTTCAAGTTTTTTTTTTTTGTAAGTTAGTAGTATTATATATAAAGGGCCTTCTTAGACCAAAAAGAGATACAGAGTACAGAGAATATTCTTGCTGTAGTTACTGGACTGCCCCAACAGAGGGGAAACCAGTCCAGCCAACATGGAAGTCAAGCATAAGTGGTGTGATAGTCTATATAAATTGTTTGAAACTAACTGGACATCAACTAAAAAGTAGAGAAACTAAAGAAACTTGAAGTGCTCTCATGACCTCAGACATTTGGCAGACGACTTGTCCAGGTGACGTGGACAGCCTCGGACCACGGCTCATCCTTGACATATGTCACTCCATCGTCCCACTGCTTCCCCGCGTCCACGCTTCCCCCGGTCCTATCGACAACTGGTGAGGTATCCTGGAACGTGCAACGTGCTGTGACCACCTCCTTTGCCATATCCTTGTGCATGACTTGGTTCTGCTCATTCCCAGTCGAACGCTGCGCCTGGGCGTTCCCCGCATTGGTTTCACCACCGGGTTCCTCCGCCGAAGCCGCACCTGTGAGGTCCGTGGGGAGAGCCTCTTGAAGAGAGGTAAGGAGCTGGAGAATGACTGCTACCTTTTCATCCATAGCCAGCAGACAGAATTGAAGATCCTCCACCCCCTGGCGGAGTTCGAAGACCAAGCTGAAGAGAATTTCCAGGCTGTCCTGTAGCTGTGTGTCAAGGAAAGAGTTCAGTGGTTGGTTCTCGCACGGAGGTGGTTCTCCCACAGTTTTCCCAGCAAAGTGCAGACTTGGTGGAGGAGGAGGCCCGAACACTGGAGGATTAGGAGGAAGGCAAGAGGAAGAAGACGACAGCTTAGGGACGATAGTGAGGCTATCAAATTGCGAGACAGCGATGGCAAGTGGCGGAGGAGGAATTGGCTTGGGGTGAATGGAAGGAGAGGGGCAGGAGGAACGCGAAGCAGGGGGCGATACAGAGGGCCGGCGAGGTTTCCATGGGGAGCCTCTGTGCAGGCACCCTTGAGGACGCGGCATAATTCTCGTCGAGTGGTAGATAAAGGGCACTAGGTGCACCAGGGAATGGAAGGAATCCTGAAGCCGAACCAGGGAAGTGGTGAGCATGCCAATCCCAGTTGGCTTCAACAAAGGCTGCACAGGGGAAAGCCAATTGAAGCTTGCACAGAGACAGACGACAAGCATACAGATCCCGACCATGAAATGAAGCTTGAGGGGAGGAAGGAGAAGTTTAATTGTCGCCCGCGCCATGGTAATGGCCATTTAATGTTGGTTTGGGGTGGCAGATGATGGCACGAGCCTGTCACATGGCTCCGTGCCTTGCTGGTCGTGCCTCACCTCCATGTCGGGCCAGGTGTATCGCAATAGCACCCCATCCGGGGGTGTGTCCACTGTTCTAGATTTGCGAATGCATTGCTGGAGAATGGGGTGATTAGGTTCCAGAGTCGAAATGCAGAGAAGTTCTGGACCAATCCAAGTAGTTCCCAAATTTGCTAGCTCGTCTGCAACTTGATTTGCCTTTCTCCTGACATGAGCATGTATGACTGCCTAATTTGGTTTCATTAGGTCTATGACCATCTGTAGCCCATGTGAGAGTCTCCATCTATTCGACATACTGTCCGAGTTTGCTCCATTTAGAATTCTACGAAGAAAAATGATGATGACCTGAGAGTCCCCCTCAACTTTTAACTTGGTGAAATTGTGGTTGATGGCTAATTTCAATCCTCAGATGAGCCCCCAGAGTTTCGCTGCATTGTTCGTGGAATGACCAAGGTTTCCTTCATTTATGAGTATGATGTGCCCTTGATGGTTGCAGAAGACTACTCCATATCGTGCTGCGCCCGGATTGCCTTTAGAGGCACCGTCAAAATTGAGTTTAATGAAATCTACTCAGGCGGGAGACCAAAAGGAGGGGCTGGTGAGAGGGGTGGAAGGAGAAGTGGGGGGTAGAGGATGATGAGAGGGTAGAGGTTGCCAATGTTGGAGGATTGTGAGTTCGGAAGGAATCCTGTACAAGTTTTCATCGGTCCACTACTGAAGGTTGAGAGTTTCCAAGATATTGCAACAACATTGATGCCAGCAATGTTGCCAAGGGAGAGAAGTATTTCGGAAGAGCCTTTTGTTCCTTTATTTCCATTTTTTCCAAAGGATGAAGCCTGGAAGTAATTGCCAAATGCGATTGAGGAGGGGGGTATGGAAATCTTGGTCCCTCCATTCCGATATGGTATCAATGATACTATCTCTAAGGCGATCCGAGGTGTGCATGATGAGTGCCAATTGATCCCAAAGTTGAGTCATGTAAGGACAAGAGTTGAGGAGATGATTCATAGTTTCGTTAGCCTCTCCACAAAGTATGCATATGGAGGGCCCAACAAAACCCCTTTTCAAGAGGTTATCCCAATTTAGTATGCTTGAGTGGGAAACAAGCCAGAGAAAGAGGGTGATCTTTGGCCAGTGTTTAAGACTCTAGATTTTGCGCCAGAATTTCCTTGTAGGGAGAGGGTCTGCCTGAGTTATGATCTAATAACCTTCCTGCGTACTATAGGTGCCCCTTGGCAAGTATCCCCAGCAAAGGATATCCTCTCCTGCGATTTTGGGAATCTTGTGTTTGGCCATTTCCTCTTTCCAGGGTGCCAAGTCCACATGCACTTCCAGATTAATGTGTTCCTTGTCCAGGTGCCAGCTTCGCCAAGTGTCTTCTGGGGGATTGTCCTGCCAATAGTTAGCTACTCTTGTCAGGCCTGCTTGTGTAGTTGGGGTACAAATGTCTCTTGCCCAGTCTTCATTGTCTAAAGCTGGCCATTGTTGCCAGGAATCTTTCCAGTAGAGAGTTGTTTCCCCATTTCTAATTTCCCAAAAGGTGTTCCTAGTAACTAGTTGTTTGTTCTGCCTGGCCGTTGTCCATATTAAGGAGCCCGGGTTGTCCCCATTCCATCGAATTAGGTTCTTTTCCACCACATTCGACGCATATTTCTTTCTCCAAAGTCTATCCTAGAGGTCCTTGGGGTTCTTAAGCCACCGCCACTGGATTTTGGCGCTTAGAACCTTTTTCATCATGAGGGGGTCCCGTAATACCAAGCCGCCTTGGTCTTTGGGTCAGCATAATTTGTCCCAACTAACTAGCACTATTTTCTTTCCTGAATTGAGGCCTTGCCAAAAGAAGTTTCGTTGTAAATCTTTAATGGTTGTAAGAACAAATCTTGGGGCAGCCAGCACAGAGAAGGTGTAGATAGGAAGGGCTTGAAGGATAGCTCGGAGAAGAAGGAGATGACTGGGAATATTTAGAACTCGGTAGGTCCAGGAAGAGAGCCTCTTGGTAAAAGAGGATAAAAGATGTTCCCACGAGGAATTCCGGAGGGCATTGTCAATTAGGGAAATGCCAAGGTATTTGGACGGAAGGGAGCTTCTGTTGAAACCTAAGATTTCAGAGATATGTAGCTGAATCGGAGGTGGTGTATTGAAGAAAAAAATTTGGGATTTATCCTTGTTGCAGTCCAGCCCGAAGGCGTCTGATAAGGTTTGGAGAATTGCAAGAAGAGAGTTGGCTTCACAGACAGTTGGGGTGCCCATTAAAAGTGTGTCGTCCACAAATTGACTGTGCGAGATAGAAGGGGAAATGCCATGCAAGGGTAATCTTGTCAGAAGATTGCTTTCAACAACTGCACGGATGTAACGGCCAAGACCTTCAGCCATAATGATGAAGAGGAAGGGGGATAGAGGATCTCCCTGTATAATTCCTCTTGAGGGAGAGAAGGGCCGAGAGGGGACCCCGTTAATAAGAATGGAGAAGAAAGCCGAGGAAGTTAGATTCAAAATCCAAGTCACCCAGCTCTGATCAAGACCAAAAGCTAGGAGCATTGCCCACATATATTCCCAACTTATCTTATCAAAGGCTTTAGAAAGATCTAATTTGAGGAGCATACCTGGTGTTTTGGTCTTCTGCAGAGAGTGGATCACTTCATGTGCTAGGATGAAGTTGTCCATGATTTGTCTGCCTTCAACATAGCCTGATTGCTCTAGGGATATGATTGTCGGTAAGATAGGCTTGAGTCTCCTAGCAATCACTTTTGTTAGGAGTTTTTAGATGACATTACAGAAAGCTATGGGTCTGAACTGCTTGGGGTGATGTGCCCGCGCCTCTTTGGGTATTAAGGTGAGGAAAATTGCATTAAGAGCCTGGAGGACTTGCCTGGTGGCTCTAGAATCTTCCAGGATTTCCCAAACCTCTACCCTGATCATCGGCCAACAATGGTGGAAGAAATCGCTAGTGAAGCCGTCAGGTCCAGGAGCCTTGCTTTTGGGGGTATCTTGAAGCGCTTGATCTACTTCCTCGATTATAATGGGCCAAAGCAAGGCTGATTTTTTCTCTTAGGTAACAAGGGAGGGCACATGCTATGTGACTTTAGTAATGGCCTCATGTATGTCCGGGAGAGGTTCCATGAGGAGATCTTGATAGTATTCAATAAGGGTCGACTCCATGTCTTCGTGGGAATGAATGGTCTCCCCTACTACAGAGATGAGACATGTGATCTTATTGGAGTGCCTTCTATGGATGACAGTTCTATGAAAGAATTTGGTATTGCATTCCCCTTCCTTGAGCCATTGAATGCGCAATTTATGTTTCCAAATAATCTCTTATTGTCTTTTCCTTGCTTCTAGTTGTTGATTTATTGTTTCTTCCTGGGCTTTTAGCCCTTTTGTTAACCCCTGTGTTCTGATCTATTCTTGAATCTCACCCATTTGTTTTAATAGCTGCCTCTGGGAATCAAAGATGTTGCCAAAGGTTTTCTTATTCCAAAGATTGAGATATTGTTTGAGGTTTTTTAACTTTTGCTAAAATATGTACATTGTTTAGCCTTGAGAAACCTCTGCCTCCCTCCACCAGTCCTGTATTTTTGTCTGGAAATCAGGGTGGTCGAGCCATAACTTCTCAAACCTTAACGGTTTCTTTCCTGGCGTGGCTGGCACATCCAGCCATAGCTGAGTGGCCAATGATCTGAACTAGGGAAATTCAGGATGGTAGCTTCCAGGGTTGTGCCTTCCAACATGAGGGAGTCCGAGATGAGAAACCAGTCGAGTTTGCAAGCTATTTGGTGTGTTCTGGTTCTTCTGTTTGTCCAGGTATGAAGGCCATTGAGATTCTCTAAGTCGATGAGGTGAAGGTTGTCTATGAGGCTGTTGAATTCATTGGTTTCTCGATCCAATCGTCTTGATCCTACTTTTTTTTCTTCCAAACTGCGGATGATGTTGAAATCTCCTCCGATAATCCATCTATTGTGCTGCATTAGATTGGATAAGTAGTTCAAATTCCTGAGGAAGGCTGGTCGGGCCATAGACATTAGTCAAGTGGCCCAGCTTGTTTGAGCCAATGAGCCTATAGTCTACTGTAATGGACAATCTAGTGGCGATAGAGGTTTCTAGCAGGACTGAATTCGTGTTCCAGAGTATAGCCAGTCCTCCAACTGTACTTGTGGCTGCTCTTGAGACTGCGTCCCCTTGCTTCCAACAATATGGAAGTAGTCTGTCGACATCTTCTGAGGTGCATTTTATTTCCGGCAGAAGTACTATATCAGGTTTTTTCACCAAAATCAGATCCCGTAGAAATTTGTGATTGCTACATCCATTGAGGCCTCTGATGTTCCATGAGATGATCTTCATGATGATGGGGGGGTGGGGAGAGGAGGGAAGCTGTCCGAGATCAGGTGGATTTTCCCTGAGTTTACCATGAAGTGGCCTATTTCTTGTATAAGCTTGTTTGTGGATTTCCTCCCTCTTTTCTTTTCGTCTTTCTGAGATTTACCTGGGTTTTTTGACTGACTATTCTATATTCCCAGCCCTTGGCTAGCTCTTACAGAGGACCCCGCGGAGGAGTTTAGGAAGAACTTGTGAACCTTTTGTAATTGATCCCTGGGTATGGTGTAAAGTTTTTGGTACCTATAGGCGTGCTCGAGGTGCTCCAAATCTACCCCAGCTAGGTCTTGCTCCTCCATCTCCATTTTTGCGTCCCCATCCTCTGTCTCCAGAGAGTCCGACGGATCCTAAGCCACATTTAGGAGTGTGAAATCTGGCTCCTTACCCTGTGGGGATCGTACCTCCCCGTGTCTGGCAGCTTGGGAGCCATTATCCGGAAGTGGTTCAGTGGGTTGTGTATGGGTTACGGGATTTTCTGGTTGGTCTTGTAAAATTGCATATTTATTGCTAGATGAGGGATCTTTACTTACTTGGGCTNTGTGTTCTCCAAAGATTCATTATTTCGACTCAACCTACTCTCATGAGTTAACAGAGATCCCATTAGTCTTCAACTATCAATGTTGAGAGTTCTTTCGAATATTCTATGGCGACCACGACCATATTAAACTTATCAGGAATTCTTTGAAGTACCTTCTCAATGACCTTTTGATCTTGAATGTATTCTCCATGTGTGTGCAGCTAATTTATGATGCTCGTGACATGGGTCATGAAATGATCCACATAATCTGAATCCTTCATCTGAAGAGTCTCAAAACTCTTTCTATGTGTCTGCAACTTTGCACTTTTACTTTATATGTGCCTCGATAAGCAATTTTGAGAGTATCCCATGCCTATTTGGCATGATTTGTTGCTGCTACTTTGGGGAAAATATATTCCTCTAACCCTTACTAGATGAGCCATAGGGATTTGTTGTCCTTTTTCCTGAGTTCTCCGAGAGCATTTGTATGTGTATCCTTCATTTCTTATAGATCGGTCAGATCTGGTTATGTGAATGTATTAACTACCACTTCCCAACAATATTCAGTCCGGAGAACATTTTTCATTGTAATATACCATACATAGTAATTATTACTTGTTAAAATTGGTCCTCGTGACAGTGTCGGACTGCTGCTAGATGCCACAGTTTTTCTACTAGTAGTTAGCTCCCCCTTTTTAATTTAAATTTTGATGTCTCTCCCTTTTTATCTTCAATCTAGGAAAGATCAAACTTTAAAATAAAAACCCCTTTTTTGTATTTACCAAGAAGTAATGGTCATGACCCTCAAAATTTATGAAGTGATTAATGGTGGATTAAATACTTTGGGCATACAAATTTTACTAAGACTCCCTTCACAAATTACGTCTTTAATAAACAACAAAAGGAAAAACTTTTTCAAGCCCTTTTTTTAAATTCCAAACCACTTTTTAAAAAGAAATATATATTTTTTGAAATCTTGAAACTATCCTTTTCTTCACACTTGCTATTAATATTACTTTAAAAATGAACCAAAAAATTTCTTGAGGGTTGCACCTTATCATATGTGTGAAGGCGACCAAACCCACAAAAAATTACAACATAAGTCTCCTTGTGGTTGCACCCTATCCACTCATTGGGGGCAACCTAGGGTCCTAGTCACTCTGTCTACACTAGCAGGGGGTGACCAGCTCCAAAAAAAAAAAATGATTGAAGGTTTTTCCTCAGATTTTTTCCCGAGAACGACCTTTAAAAAGATCCTCTTCATGCTTCCGCCTAACCAAGTTCAAAAATGTTCTCCATCTATCTGCAAATTGCTCTCCAATCTTCAAAGAGTCTTAGTCTTGTTTTGATACCATGTTCAAGTTTTTTTTTTTTGTAAGTTAGTAGTATTATATATAAAGGGCCTTCTTAGACCAAAAAGAGATACAGAGTACAGAGAATATTCTTGCTGTAGTTACTGGACTGCCCCAACAGAGGGGAAACCAGTCCAGCCAACATGGAAGTCAAGCATAAGTGGTGTGATAGTCTATATAAATTGTTTGAAACTAACTGGACATCAACTAAAAAGTAGAGAAACTAAAGAAACTTGAAGTGCTCTCATGACCTCAGACATTTGGCAGACGACTTGTCCAGGTGACGTGGACAGCCTCGGACCACGGCTCATCCTTGACATATGTCACTCCATCGTCCCACTGCTTCCCCGCGTCCACGCTTCCCCCGGTCCTATCGACAACTGGTGAGGTATCCTGGAACGTGCAACGTGCTGTGACCACCTCCTTTGCCATATCCTTGTGCATGACTTGGTTCTGCTCATTCCCAGTCGAACGCTGCGCCTGGGCGTTCCCCGCATTGGTTTCACCACCGGGTTCCTCCGCCGAAGCCGCACCTGTGAGGTCCGTGGGGAGAGCCTCTTGAAGAGAGGTAAGGAGCTGGAGAATGACTGCTACCTTTTCATCCATAGCCAGCAGACAGAATTGAAGATCCTCCACCCCCTGGCGGAGTTCGAAGACCAAGCTGAAGAGAATTTCCAGGCTGTCCTGTAGCTGTGTGTCAAGGAAAGAGTTCAGTGGTTGGTTCTCGCACGGAGGTGGTTCTCCCACAGTTTTCCCAGCAAAGTGCAGACTTGGTGGAGGAGGAGGCCCGAACACTGGAGGATTAGGAGGAAGGCAAGAGGAAGAAGACGACAGCTTAGGGACGATAGTGAGGCTATCAAATTGCGAGACAGCGATGGCAAGTGGCGGAGGAGGAATTGGCTTGGGGTGAATGGAAGGAGAGGGGCAGGAGGAACGCGAAGCAGGGGGCGATACAGAGGGCCGGCGAGGTTTCCATGGGGAGCCTCTGTGCAGGCACCCTTGAGGACGCGGCATAATTCTCGTCGAGTGGTAGATAAAGGGCACTAGGTGCACCAGGGAATGGAAGGAATCCTGAAGCCGAACCAGGGAAGTGGTGAGCATGCCAATCCCAGTTGGCTTCAACAAAGGCTGCACAGGGGAAAGCCAATTGAAGCTTGCACAGAGACAGACGACAAGCATACAGATCCCGACCATGAAATGAAGCTTGAGGGGAGGAAGGAGAAGTTTAATTGTCGCCCGCGCCATGGTAATGGCCATTTAATGTTGGTTTGGGGTGGCAGATGATGGCACGAGCCTGTCACATGGCTCCGTGCCTTGCTGGTCGTGCCTCACCTCCATGTCGGGCCAGGTGTATCGCAATAGCACCCCATCCGGGGGTGTGTCCACTGTTCTAGATTTGCGAATGCATTGCTGGAGAATGGGGTGATTAGGTTCCAGAGTCGAAATGCAGAGAAGTTCTGGACCAATCCAAGTAGTTCCCAAATTTGCTAGCTCGTCTGCAACTTGATTTGCCTTTCTCCTGACATGAGCATGTATGACTGCCTAATTTGGTTTCATTAGGTCTATGACCATCTGTAGCCCATGTGAGAGTCTCCATCTATTCGACATACTGTCCGAGTTTGCTCCATTTAGAATTCTACGAAGAAAAATGATGATGACCTGAGAGTCCCCCTCAACTTTTAACTTGGTGAAATTGTGGTTGATGGCTAATTTCAATCCTCAGATGAGCCCCCAGAGTTTCGCTGCATTGTTCGTGGAATGACCAAGGTTTCCTTCATTTATGAGTATGATGTGCCCTTGATGGTTGCAGAAGACTACTCCATATCGTGCTGCGCCCGGATTGCCTTTAGAGGCACCGTCAAAATTGAGTTTAATGAAATCTACTCAGGCGGGAGACCAAAAGGAGGGGCTGGTGAGAGGGGTGGAAGGAGAAGTGGGGGGTAGAGGATGATGAGAGGGTAGAGGTTGCCAATGTTGGAGGATTGTGAGTTCGGAAGGAATCCTGTACAAGTTTTCATCGGTCCACTACTGAAGGTTGAGAGTTTCCAAGATATTGCAACAACATTGATGCCAGCAATGTTGCCAAGGGAGAGAAGTATTTCGGAAGAGCCTTTTGTTCCTTTATTTCCATTTTTTCCAAAGGATGAAGCCTGGAAGTAATTGCCAAATGCGATTGAGGAGGGGGGTATGGAAATCTTGGTCCCTCCATTCCGATATGGTATCAATGATACTATCTCTAAGGCGATCCGAGGTGTGCATGATGAGTGCCAATTGATCCCAAAGTTGAGTCATGTAAGGACAAGAGTTGAGGAGATGATTCATAGTTTCGTTAGCCTCTCCACAAAGTATGCATATGGAGGGCCCAACAAAACCCCTTTTCAAGAGGTTATCCCAATTTAGTATGCTTGAGTGGGAAACAAGCCAGAGAAAGAGGGTGATCTTTGGCCAGTGTTTAAGACTCTAGATTTTGCGCCAGAATTTCCTTGTAGGGAGAGGGTCTGCCTGAGTTATGATCTAATAACCTTCCTGCGTACTATAGGTGCCCCTTGGCAAGTATCCCCAGCAAAGGATATCCTCTCCTGCGATTTTGGGAATCTTGTGTTTGGCCATTTCCTCTTTCCAGGGTGCCAAGTCCACATGCACTTCCAGATTAATGTGTTCCTTGTCCAGGTGCCAGCTTCGCCAAGTGTCTTCTGGGGGATTGTCCTGCCAATAGTTAGCTACTCTTGTCAGGCCTGCTTGTGTAGTTGGGGTACAAATGTCTCTTGCCCAGTCTTCATTGTCTAAAGCTGGCCATTGTTGCCAGGAATCTTTCCAGTAGAGAGTTGTTTCCCCATTTCTAATTTCCCAAAAGGTGTTCCTAGTAACTAGTTGTTTGTTCTGCCTGGCCGTTGTCCATATTAAGGAGCCCGGGTTGTCCCCATTCCATCGAATTAGGTTCTTTTCCACCACATTCGACGCATATTTCTTTCTCCAAAGTCTATCCTAGAGGTCCTTGGGGTTCTTAAGCCACCGCCACTGGATTTTGGCGCTTAGAACCTTTTTCATCATGAGGGGGTCCCGTAATACCAAGCCGCCTTGGTCTTTGGGTCAGCATAATTTGTCCCAACTAACTAGCACTATTTTCTTTCCTGAATTGAGGCCTTGCCAAAAGAAGTTTCGTTGTAAATCTTTAATGGTTGTAAGAACAAATCTTGGGGCAGCCAGCACAGAGAAGGTGTAGATAGGAAGGGCTTGAAGGATAGCTCGGAGAAGAAGGAGATGACTGGGAATATTTAGAACTCGGTAGGTCCAGGAAGAGAGCCTCTTGGTAAAAGAGGATAAAAGATGTTCCCACGAGGAATTCCGGAGGGCATTGTCAATTAGGGAAATGCCAAGGTATTTGGACGGAAGGGAGCTTCTGTTGAAACCTAAGATTTCAGAGATATGTAGCTGAATCGGAGGTGGTGTATTGAAGAAAAAAATTTGGGATTTATCCTTGTTGCAGTCCAGCCCGAAGGCGTCTGATAAGGTTTGGAGAATTGCAAGAAGAGAGTTGGCTTCACAGACAGTTGGGGTGCCCATTAAAAGTGTGTCGTCCACAAATTGACTGTGCGAGATAGAAGGGGAAATGCCATGCAAGGGTAATCTTGTCAGAAGATTGCTTTCAACAACTGCACGGATGTAACGGCCAAGACCTTCAGCCATAATGATGAAGAGGAAGGGGGATAGAGGATCTCCCTGTATAATTCCTCTTGAGGGAGAGAAGGGCCGAGAGGGGACCCCGTTAATAAGAATGGAGAAGAAAGCCGAGGAAGTTAGATTCAAAATCCAAGTCACCCAGCTCTGATCAAGACCAAAAGCTAGGAGCATTGCCCACATATATTCCCAACTTATCTTATCAAAGGCTTTAGAAAGATCTAATTTGAGGAGCATACCTGGTGTTTTGGTCTTCTGCAGAGAGTGGATCACTTCATGTGCTAGGATGAAGTTGTCCATGATTTGTCTGCCTTCAACATAGCCTGATTGCTCTAGGGATATGATTGTCGGTAAGATAGGCTTGAGTCTCCTAGCAATCACTTTTGTTAGGAGTTTTTAGATGACATTACAGAAAGCTATGGGTCTGAACTGCTTGGGGTGATGTGCCCGCGCCTCTTTGGGTATTAAGGTGAGGAAAATTGCATTAAGAGCCTGGAGGACTTGCCTGGTGGCTCTAGAATCTTCCAGGATTTCCCAAACCTCTACCCTGATCATCGGCCAACAATGGTGGAAGAAATCGCTAGTGAAGCCGTCAGGTCCAGGAGCCTTGCTTTTGGGGGTATCTTGAAGCGCTTGATCTACTTCCTCGATTATAATGGGCCAAAGCAAGGCTGATTTTTTCTCTTAGGTAACAAGGGAGGGCACATGCTATGTGACTTTAGTAATGGCCTCATGTATGTCCGGGAGAGGTTCCATGAGGAGATCTTGATAGTATTCAATAAGGGTCGACTCCATGTCTTCGTGGGAATGAATGGTCTCCCCTACTACAGAGATGAGACATGTGATCTTATTGGAGTGCCTTCTATGGATGACAGTTCTATGAAAGAATTTGGTATTGCATTCCCCTTCCTTGAGCCATTGAATGCGCAATTTATGTTTCCAAATAATCTCTTATTGTCTTTTCCTTGCTTCTAGTTGTTGATTTATTGTTTCTTCCTGGGCTTTTAGCCCTTTTGTTAACCCCTGTGTTCTGATCTATTCTTGAATCTCACCCATTTGTTTTAATAGCTGCCTCTGGGAATCAAAGATGTTGCCAAAGGTTTTCTTATTCCAAAGATTGAGATATTGTTTGAGGTTTTTTAACTTTTGCTAAAATATGTACATTGTTTAGCCTTGAGAAACCTCTGCCTCCCTCCACCAGTCCTGTATTTTTGTCTGGAAATCAGGGTGGTCGAGCCATAACTTCTCAAACCTTAACGGTTTCTTTCCTGGCGTGGCTGGCACATCCAGCCATAGCTGAGTGGCCAATGATCTGAACTAGGGAAATTCAGGATGGTAGCTTCCAGGGTTGTGCCTTCCAACATGAGGGAGTCCGAGATGAGAAACCAGTCGAGTTTGCAAGCTATTTGGTGTGTTCTGGTTCTTCTGTTTGTCCAGGTATGAAGGCCATTGAGATTCTCTAAGTCGATGAGGTGAAGGTTGTCTATGAGGCTGTTGAATTCATTGGTTTCTCGATCCAATCGTCTTGATCCTACTTTTTTTTCTTCCAAACTGCGGATGATGTTGAAATCTCCTCCGATAATCCATCTATTGTGCTGCATTAGATTGGATAAGTAGTTCAAATTCCTGAGGAAGGCTGGTCGGGCCATAGACATTAGTCAAGTGGCCCAGCTTGTTTGAGCCAATGAGCCTATAGTCTACTGTAATGGACAATCTAGTGGCGATAGAGGTTTCTAGCAGGACTGAATTCGTGTTCCAGAGTATAGCCAGTCCTCCAACTGTACTTGTGGCTGCTCTTGAGACTGCGTCCCCTTGCTTCCAACAATATGGAAGTAGTCTGTCGACATCTTCTGAGGTGCATTTTATTTCCGGCAGAAGTACTATATCAGGTTTTTTCACCAAAATCAGATCCCGTAGAAATTTGTGATTGCTACATCCATTGAGGCCTCTGATGTTCCATGAGATGATCTTCATGATGATGGGGGGGTGGGGAGAGGAGGGAAGCTGTCCGAGATCAGGTGGATTTTCCCTGAGTTTACCATGAAGTGGCCTATTTCTTGTATAAGCTTGTTTGTGGATTTCCTCCCTCTTTTCTTTTCGTCTTTCTGAGATTTACCTGGGTTTTTTGACTGACTATTCTATATTCCCAGCCCTTGGCTAGCTCTTACAGAGGACCCCGCGGAGGAGTTTAGGAAGAACTTGTGAACCTTTTGTAATTGATCCCTGGGTATGGTGTAAAGTTTTTGGTACCTATAGGCGTGCTCGAGGTGCTCCAAATCTACCCCAGCTAGGTCTTGCTCCTCCATCTCCATTTTTGCGTCCCCATCCTCTGTCTCCAGAGAGTCCGACGGATCCTAAGCCACATTTAGGAGTGTGAAATCTGGCTCCTTACCCTGTGGGGATCGTACCTCCCCGTGTCTGGCAGCTTGGGAGCCATTATCCGGAAGTGGTTCAGTGGGTTGTGTATGGGTTACGGGATTTTCTGGTTGGTCTTGTAAAATTGCATATTTATTGCTAGATGAGGGATCTTTACTTACTTGGGCTAGTTGCTTCCTTCCTCCTTGTCTTCTTTTCCCTGTTGGTTGAGTGAAGTCGTCCTTGTCTTTTCTTCTTTCAGGGTTCCCTTCCTTGTGAACAGTATTGAGAGGGCATTCTCTAAAAATATGGTCGTGTTTGTGGCATTTCCGGCATCGGAACGGAATGTGTTCGTAGTCGATGGTTTGGGTCCAGTCTTCGTCTTGATATTCCAATATGCTGGATCCTGGGAGCGGCTTGGCTATGTTCAGGTATACACAGATTCACGCATAGGAAGTATAGCGCCTCTGCTTGGTTGCTTCAGAAGATTTGACATAGATGCCAATGGTGTTGCCTATGCCAGCCATGACCTCCTCTAGCCAGAATTCCTGTGGGAGAGAGTATAATCGAATCCATACAGGTGCATGAGCAAAGTCCTCCTTTTCAGGGCTGAACTTTTCTGTCCAAAATCGTAAGAAGGGACCCACCGAGTTGAAGAAATATGGCTCCCCATCGAAAATGCGGTTGCGATCCTCAAGGTTATGGAAGATGATTGTGAAAAACCCCTTGGATCCCAATTGTAGCTCGTAGTGACCTTTTGGCTTCCACCAATATTGTATCCATTTGATCAAATCGCGCTCGGAAGGCTAGAGCCCCAGGAATTTTCCAACCAAGGCATAATCTCTCATATATTGCTTTTTCTCTTCTATGCGTGGTGAGTTGATAACATATTTTGGGGCTTGTGGCGCTTGTGGAATACATTTACCTGGCATCCATGGAACTGACGCGGTGGATGGGAGAACCTCTTTCTCTGGATCAATGTCCATCTCTCAGTCCTTGAATGTTCCCTCCTCCAGTAATTTTGAACGCAGATCTGGCGGCTGCTCGAAGGTCGGTCGTTTCGTACCCTCTGCAACATTTCCATTCGCCGTGGCTTGGCTGTAGGAAGCGCCCGTCGGTCCTCCCTCCTTGCGAGACATGAGCCCTAGCGGGGCAGCGGTTGGAACAATGCGGCTCAAAGCGACTGCAAAACCCTAGACCCGCGACTCAGAGCCTTCTCATGGTCTGTCTTCTTCTTTCAATTCTCCACCAATTGATCCCTTTTAGTTCTATTTTTATTCCTTGAGTGGTTTTTGATATCCCATGTTTAAGTTCAATCAAAGACAAGCTTATGTAAAACAGAGAAAACACACACAATGCAATGGAGTTGTTCATCTCTTCTCCATATTCATAAGAAAAATCTAAAAATGCAAATACATAGAATTAGATATTTCTCTAGAACACTCCATCCTTCACCTACCTAATAAATGCATATCCACCTATCTCATTTAAGTGCATTTATAATTCCTATCAACCATTTACTATCAAACTAGTCAACTAATGTAAGAAATTACTTCATTTAACAAAAAATCACCTATTTTATGGTTAACCTACTTAAAAGGTCCAATAAACGAGAATTATAAACATTCAAATATGGATTATTAAATTCCAAATTATAAATCGCCTATTTTAAAAAGACCAATAAACATCTCACTACAAAGCATCAAATACTTTAACAAACTCAATCATAAACATGAGAACTAACCTACAAGATTATCTTCGACATTTAATCTCAACATAATATACCTACCACCCAACATGTATAATGCCTTATAATATACAAATTATTTGAGCTTCTCCCACTGCTCTTGGAATTGTATT
>JZKD02S0328938.1:0-11391 GCA_000966675.3 Picea glauca
TAGAAAGAGCCCCCCATCGAGGTGACAGTGGGTGGGGAAGCTCCTGTTACGCCGGTTTCAAGCCCTGACTCAAGCCCTTGGAACTATCCTACAAACCGTGCGATAACAGGCCTCAAGACATAATCTCCTCGATTATCCCTAAAAGTGGGGGATAACAGAGGGCGTATTTGTTGATGTTTCAAGACCATACCCGATGGCAGGTACCCAGATGGACAGGTACACATAGGGAGATGATCAGTTCGGACCTCCATGGGGCTGAAAGCCCACCAGATGGATGTTGAGACCCCAGCAGGTGGCAGAGAAAGATCAGAGGTTTTGCACCAGAGAAGAGGATGGCGTTCCACCAAAGGCATCCCAACAGACCTGTACCCAAGGGAGTTGTTCCCTTTCCACCAGGACATTTGCCTTGGAAGGCCCATGACGTCACCCAGGACACTCATGACGTCATCCAGTGCTTGCGGAGGTTTTGGGAGGCAGTTATGTGCCAAATTGACATGTGTGGCAGGTTCTTGAGGCTCGAGAAGGCCTAACGTTTTGCTCCAGGAAACCAACATTGCCCTAAAAGGGGCTAACGTCACCCTAAAAGGGCATGATGTCTTCATATTTGCTTGATTTAGGGTTTGATTTTGACATTTAATGTAAAAACAGTATTATTATGTATTTTTGGCCTTGTCGGCCTTTTGTGACCTAAAATTAAATTTATGTCATTGGTATGGTATAAGTAAGAGAGCTAAAACTCTCTTTTATTCGTCATCTTTCACTCACACTTGTGTGAGGTCTGAAATTTTCGACCCTCATTAGGGTTTTGGCTGAAATTGTGGCGCACTTGTTGAAGGAAGCTTTTCTTTGGTGATTTTTAGCATTTTTCTTGGTGGAAGGTTTATAACTAGGGTTTGGATTGATGAATACATGGTAAATGTAAGTGAATTTCTACAATCCTTCCATTACTTGAATGGTTATAGTGTTTTATTTGCATTTTGTTAATGAAATTGTTGGAATAAACCTTAGGAAATAAGCACATGTTGGTGTCCTTATTTTAATTCCCTACTAGATTATGCCAAGAAACCTTTTGTTTCCTGTTGGAGACATTGTTAGGGCCTTGCCATTGCAACACCCTATCCCTTGCTCCTCATCCTAGTCGATTTTACTTTGTCATTGAGCTAAAGAAGGAGGAAAACGTGTTAAAGCCTAGGGTTGCCTACACCTTAGTAAGTCATTTTCCCCTAGGGTTGATGGTCGAAGCCTTGGCTTTTTTCAACACTTCACCATCAAAATTCCTCTTGTCTTTGGCCCACTATTATCATATTGTTCCTTCAACTCTTGTTGCTACTTGTTGACTCCGTTTTCCCTATGAATGCACTAGTCTAAGACCTCTTGCTTGAGTGTTATGATCACAATCTACAAACATCCAAATCTTTGAGCAATTACTAACACCTTTTTAACCCTAGTTTAGATTAACTTGCTAACCCTACTACTGCTATTATTCTTTCAATTTATATTCATACTTTGCAGCACTTAAAGCTTCTAAAAGCAATTGAAAGGATTAATGCATACTTGCTTCTGATGAATGTTGGTGTTATGATATTGATAATCAGTTATTCTTGCTCATTTTGAAGCATTTATTGTTGAAGTATCATATTGTGATCATTGCCATTTATACATCTTTGCTTACTTCATCAATATATTAGTCAATTGTTTATATCAAGAAAGTCTCTAATTATATGAAGTACTAACCAGCAAGTCACCTTGCAAATATAGTTTTCATGTTGTTTTGTTCCGAGCAGGTGCATCTCTGGTTATTATTATCTTTTATTGGTTGTTTAGCCAGACTTTCAGATCGTTGGTGACTTGTGAGAGGGAAACCTATACCTTAGCCTTTACCCTTTACCTTCTCAAAACCCCAGGTCACCGGGGATGTCTCCCTTGGGCCTGTTATCACTCCAAGAAATCACTCCCCGACTGTAGAAGGGTGTAAGCTTGGTAGCTTTAAAAAGATCAATAATGTGGAGGAAAAGATGATCATATCGGATGACATTATAAACTCATATCCATTTAGAAATACATCAATCACTTGAAAGGCCAAGGCTTTCAACTATGTAACTCAGAAAGTTTTAACTTAATGTGTGGAAACATGGAGAAGACCTATTATGATAACAGAAATACCTATACAATAGTATATGTGGATGGCCAGTAATGATAGGTAAAATACTCTTCACACCAGCAGAAACATATATAAGATTGCATATAATATATGGCCAAACCCAACAGGTAAATACTTGCAACTTTAGCTTATGAATGCACCAATAGGATAACAACTATCTAGCATTAAAACAAACATCAAAAGCAAAGTATTTAAGTTTAGTATACCAACGAAGATATGGGATGACAGCCTTCTGTCATTGAATATACATAAACTTGGAAAGAAAGGAAATGGAAAACTAAGTAACAGAGTGAAAGAAGCTCGATGTCAAGATATATTAATGGACATCTCCAAAGGATGAAATGTACAAGTCTTCAAGAATAGAACCACAGTACTCAGACTGTTCTCCCCCTCTGAACTCTGTCTTTGTGGGCTTTATATAATCTTTACAAATCAGTCTCAAGATCCTCAAAAGATGGCTCTGATAGCCTCTTTTCCTATCTCAAATTCGAATTTGTGAGGTGGCTGGAAAAGACAGAAATTTCTAGAAATAAGCTGCTCAAAGATTGACCTATATCTCTCAAATCAAAACAGTTGCGTACAAAATGGAAGAGGCTTTGTATATTGGTTTGTTGTGAGAAACAACCTCTCTCATTTCTTTGAGATTCGTTTTCATTTGCCCAGGTTCTGCATTTCAAAAACATGTGTCAAACAAGGAAATTCTGAGATCCGAAAATTAGGGCTCAGAGATGAATTCGATTCTCCCAATCTATGACACCTGTAAGAAAATTGAGAGAGGTTATTGTTCTTTGACGTGTTAGTAACAAAAGCCTCCACCCCTTTCTCAAAATGATTCTCCAATCGCTCAAAATCATCATTTGAAAATGATGACTCAGCACAGTAAAAACGAACTCTTCTGCACTTTCGGTGGCTCATTTGCCCTTGAAAATCTGATTTAGCCGCCGAAAGCCCCGACTTTCGACGGCTCACAACCCTGTAATTTTACCACTCAGCCACCGAAAGCTAAAAATCAGTTTTTGGTATATTTTGAAATGCAATTTGATTTATGTGTTGGAATGATATAGTTCTAAGAGCTTGTCTCAAAGCTTTTAAGATTTATAAATAAATCTTCTACCTTATAATGATTTATCATGTGATATCAAAATAATTAGCAAATCATTTTTTATCACTAACAGGGCCTACCACCCTAAATAGAAAGGGACATCCTATTGAGGTGACAGTGATAGAATAGTCTCCAGTTACGTCAGTTTGCTTTCTTTTACCTTTCCTTTACTTCCAAGTACAAACTGTGCAATAACACGGCTAAGTCAATTTTGGGTGTTGATGAAGGCAAGTTGTTAGGTCACATCATTGGAAAGGATGGGCTAAATATTGATCGAAAAAGGGTGGAAGCCATAAAGAAAATCCCTTTACCCACCACCAAGAAAGCTCTCCAGTCTTTTCTTGGTCAGATCAACTTTGTCAGGCGATTCATCCAAAACTTCGCCGAGACAATGAAGCCTCTACTCAAATTGTCGAAAAAAGATGTAAAATTTGAGCCAACAGATGAAGGAAGGAAAGCCTTTAAAAATATTAAGGACTCAATTGGCAGATCTCCTGTGTTAATTAGTCCAGATTACTCCAAAGATTTTCAGAGCTTTTCCTTCACTTCAGAGGATACTATAGTAGGGGTACAACGAGACATGGCAGGAGCATATGAGGCACTTGGATGAGGTACTGAGTATCATGGATACACAGTCACTATACGCCAAAGAGTCCAAGTGTGAGTTTGGTATGACAGAGTTGCTTTACTTGGGCCACATCATCAGTGCACAGGGGGTACAGGTGTACCAAGAGAAGATCAAGGCCATTCTAGATTGGCCAACACCCAGGAACGTGACAGAGTTGAGGAGCTTCTTTGGGCTATGCAGTTATAACAGGCGGTTTGTCAGGGGTTTTTCTTAGCTTGGAGCACCACTTACAGATCTCACCCGACATGGGGCCTTCATCTGGATCGATGAGTCACAAAAAGCCTTTGATCACATGAAGGAAGTCATGGGCACCTATCTAGTGTTAGCATTACCAGACTTCACTTTGCCATTTGTATTAGAGTGATGCATTCGGCGAGGGTATCGGGGCAGTTTTGATGCAAGGAGGACATCACATTGTATTCAAGAACAAGAAGCTCAGTCAGCCCGAGAGGTTGTACTACATTTATGACAAGGAAATGCTCGCAATCATGCATACCTTGACCAAATTCAGACAATATTTGGTGGGCAGCAAATTCGTGGTCAAAACAGATCACAATAGCTTGAAGTATTTCCTTGAGCAGAAGGACCTCAGTGAGCGCCAACAGAAATGGGTGACGAAGGTGCAGGCATTCGACTTCAACATAGAGTATGTCAAGGGGAAGAATAACATTATGGCCAATGCGTTATCTAGGAGACCTGCAGCATGTTCTTTGATGGAGATTTCGGCAAATTGGAAATCCCACTTGTTAGTGGAATATTCCAAGAACAAGTTTGCTTGTGAGGTTCTGGCTGGACAGATTCAGGATGACAGGTACAGGGTCATTAACAATGTCATATTCTAAAAGGACAAAGTCTACTTAGTACCAGATTCAAGGCTCAAGAAGAAGATCCTCCCAGCAGTTCATGATTCCCCACTAGCAGGCCATCAGGGATTTTTCAAAACCTACAGGCAGATCAGAGAGAGGTTCTCATGGAAGGGCCTCAAACAGGACGTTATGAAGTACATCAGTGAGTGTGTGACTTGTCAGCAGAACAAGTCAGAGCATACGCTTCCAGCAGGGCTACTTGAGCCACTCCCCATTCTGGAGAAAAAATGGGAGAGCATATCAATGGACTTCATCACAGGCCTACTCAAGGTCTAGGGTAAGGACTGCATCTATGTAGTGGTCGACAAATTGACCAAGTTTTCTCACCTCTATGCCATACCAATAGAGTACAGCGCAGTTCAGGTAGACGAGTTATTCTTCAGAGAGGTCTTCAAACTTCATGGGTTGTCGAGGAACATCATCAGTGACAGGGACAGCCAGACAGCCAGTTTATTGGGACATTCTGGAGGGAGTTGTTTAGATTGGTGGGGACAAAGTTGACACCCAGCACCAGCTATCACCCTCAGACAAATGGGTAGACCGAGATCGTCAACAAGTGGGTTGAAGGGTTGAGATACTATGTATGTGTACAGCAGAGAACATGGGTCAGGTAGCTACATTTAGGAGAGCATTGCTACAACACCACTTTCAACATGTACATTGGTATGACACCCTTCCAAGCATTGTATGGGAATGATGCTCCCACTTTGGTAGACTTGGTTTTCGGGGAGAGCAACGCTTCCAAGGATTGGATCACAAAGAGTCAGGAGATTCTCAAATTGCTAAAAGAGAACCTGCAAACAGCATAGAATCGACAGAAGATGGGTGCGGATAGGCACGAGATAGAGCGCAGCTTTGAGGTTGTGAATTTGGTTTTCTTGAGACTCCAACCTTACAGACAGTCATCTCTGAAGAAGAGTGGGGCCGAGAAGCTCAAGCCCATATTTTATGGACCTTACAGGATCATGCGTCGAGTAGGCAAGGTTGCTTCTGAGCTAGAGCTTCCAGAGGGGAGCAAGATTCATAATGTGTTCCACGTATCTTCCCTCAAGAAGGCGGTGGGACAATTCATCGGCACATCAGAGGAGCTTCCCCCATTGGATGAGGAGGGACAGTTGGAGTTGGTTCCGAAGGAAGTATTGGAGTTCTGAGAGCAGAAACTAAGGAGCAGGGTCATCAAAGAGTGTTTGATCAAATGGAGAGGACTTGAAGTAGAGGATGCTACTTGGGAGAGCAAGCATGTGTTGCAGCACCCCGGATTGGTATTGCTTGAGGATAAGCAATTTCAGGAAGGGAGGACTGTAATGTCCCTTTCCAAATAGGAGCTCCAGAGAGGAGACTTAATGGTCTAGACACTAAACAACCTTGTTAGACTATACCCAGGGCCAGAAAGGGGTAAACAGGGTTTCTAGAGGTCATTCCAGCCAAGGGTGTTATAATTTGAAAGTGACATTGAGCTAAAATTAGAGTCAACAACGAATTATGGTTGCAGGCAGCTATAAGAGAAGGTAAAGCAACCTAATTCATCATTATGCAGATTTTGACTTGTCATTGAGGAGAGAGGCACATCTTAGGAGAGATAACTCTATGGATTCCAGGAGAAATACACCAGTGGATGATTTTGGTGTTGAGAGACACACCCTAGTCACCAAGGATATCATACAGGTCTTCCATCAGTCTTCAGTAGCAGTTATACAAGTTCCCACAGCAAGGGCGCACTTATTTAAGGTGAGGGCGCAGCTTCTTAGGAGGTATTGAGTCGACTTGTTCCATACAGGGAGAATCCAGAGCTTCCCTTCCGACCCAATTGAGAGGAAGGCAAGGCACATCTTTTGTCTGCTTTCTCGTCAGATTCCGAAAGAGAAATCATCTAGGGCGCATTTTCCAGCCATTGAGGTTGCGGCACTTGGGGAGGACACATTTGGGGTTCTCGAGCGATCATCAGATTAGATCCAGGGAAATCTTTCCGACCCATTTCACAGTAGGCCAAGGTGATTAGTTTGAGACACATATCAGCCTATTCCAACAGTGGAATCACTAGGGCGCAATTTTCCAGTAGCAAAGGGGGCGCATTTTCCCAGGGGGATCCATCTGGGGTCCAAACATACCAGCAGAGGGCCAATCAGTCACCAGGACTGAGAGAGACATCAGGGTGCACTTTTTGGGACATTTTCCAAGCCGATCCGAGAGGTCTAGCCACCAAGGCAAACTTTCCAGACTTGTATCAGTCGTCGTATGAGTTGTCGTAGCTTGCAACAGATCTTATACCTCATCCATTGATTCCGCAATGTTCGTCTATTATCAGATATTATCGTTTTAGTTTGCTTATTGTATTTCGACTAAGATCCTTTTATCATTGATCTAGTCGAGTGATTTATTTTATTCAACCACATTCGACATTGTACTCCACAGAGATATCATAATATATAGTTTGTAGTCTTTTGTCTCATTTACTATTTGTATGCTTATGTATATATTGTAAACAAATCATTATACACATACACATCTAAAACGCATCCAGAAACCCCCAGTGTATCAGATCGAATTTTGGTCACATGAGATCATCAGTATTTCCTTGACTAGCCCGGTCAGGAACATTACAAGTACGTACTCTAGAGTGTTTTTTTTCACTTGTTAATTATTTCTTGCCTATCAGGAGATTAATAATTTCTAAGTTTTTTCACTCAAATCTCCTCCCAAGCTTGAGTATGTGCTGGTGGTTAGGCCTTGGCATGGTATAACCAATGTCTAGTGTCTAAATGTATATGAATTCATGCTAAGTCATGTATATCGAGTCATATGGAAATTGGCGCAATTGCACCAAGTCCCCCCTAGGTTTGTTTTTTAAGCTTTAGTGAATAAAAAATTTCCCGTAAAACGAACAATTTTTAATGTAAAATTCAATAAAGTCATAAAAGTGGCATCAATTGTTGTTAGATGCCATGTTTGTGCTCGTTTTCTAAGCCAGAGCACCTCATAAACCCTTATCCCCCTAATGTTGAGGCAAAAAAGTGATTTTAATCACTCAAAATTGAATTTTGCTCTCGGAAAGGTAAAAAAGGACATTTTAATTAAAGTGCTAAAATTTAGCAAACATGTCGGGGACATGTTTCTTTGTGTCTGGAGTCCCTGGTCTAGTTGGAAAAGCAATCTCCTAGTGAGGGTGCCTAGGTTGAGTGACTTGGAAAGTGGGAGGAGATCTCAATGAGGCTAGGCACACCTCCTCCTCTAGTTGGCGCATCCACAGAAGAGGGGTGCTAATCCCAAGGAGGGACTCGCCCTGTCTTCCTCTTCCACTACACTCCACTCCTCCCTCACTCCACAACCCTCACCTACCACTCTACTCCATTTCCACTCATTCCCCACTTCACTCCCATGTTTCCCCAGTCATCTAGTGCGCCACTCCTCTTCTCCCATGCACCCTCACTTATGAAACTTCACCCGGAAAAGTATAAAGCAAGCTCGACCATCCTCCTTTGCGTCAGTTGGAGCTTGGGTGGCTTGTTTCTATTGTAGTATTCTTTCATTATTGAATTTAAGAGACTTTGGAGGTCAAGCTATTGATGTGTGGTGCTCATGTGTGGATGAATGTTGGTACATGATTGAGGTGATGTTGCTCTAATATTCTCGCATTTATTTATTTTGCAAATTGGCTAATGGTAAGGATATTATTATGTAATTGGAGTGGATGTTTTAACTAGTTTGTTTAATCAATCCATCTTGTTTGCTTATATTTGATGCTTATATTGCATGTTTGTTTTTTCTTAAACTAACATGTGGATGAAGTCTCTTTTGTAGGAAACACCAATCTTTTGCAGGTATTTGCGAGTTGTTTGAAGCATGCAAGATCCCATTCTTGGAGAAGCAAGAGAGCTAGATTGCATCTAGTGTTTTTGCAAGGAGTTCGAAAGAAGGCATTCCTCCCTCTTCCTCACACCAAAGGGACCCCATAGCCCAAAGATTCACAAGCTCAAGCAAAGCCTTCAAAAATCAGAAATTTATTCTTTCCTTTTTTCTTTTCGCTTGCATATTAGCTAGATTTGAATTTAAAAAAAAAAATTTAACATCTAGCATTGCATGTGCAAGTATTAGATCTAGTTTTATTTCTCTTTCAATCAAAAGAATAAATCTAATTTTCTTTTTGCAATTTTCTGAAATTTATTTCCTTATCGCAAGATAGAAAGTTGTTTATGTTTTGCATTTTATATCTAGCTAATTAGATGTTTTATGTTATTGTTTTAGGACAGCCAACAGAAAGCATCTAAGAGGGCTTAGTTTAGCCTCATTTAAAGCCTTTAAAAACCCCCAAAATTTACCTTTTTTGCATGAGAAAATATTAAGAAAATTTGATCAAAATTGTTCATCTTATTTTTACTTTCTTATAGTGTTTTTTATTATTATCTAATCATTTTCCTTTGCTGGTTTTTAGCAGGTCCTTCACAAGACAAAGGGGAACTTCGACGATTTTGAAGCAAAACCGAAGATTCTCTACCCCAAGTTGGACCCTTTGAAGACCAAGACTTTAGAAGTCTTCTTTGTAATTGTTGATTAATAATTTGATCCATTCTATAAGGATCCAAAACTCATTAAAAGAGAAAAAAAGAATTCATTTTATCTAAGTGTAATAGGCATTAATAAAAGCGGGCCTTTAGTGTCCAGTTTCATCATCCCCTTTAGGGGAATCGATGGTGGTTGTGTGCTTCATTTTCCTTTTGAGTTTCTTGCTTTATTTGCTTTCAAAACACACAATTTAAGGAAATTAACCATTCAAGCAATCACTATTTTCTTCACTTCAGCAAAATAATTCTTATGCTAGTTTAGTTTTCATTTCCGCTTTTAATAATTGGAAAACATTTCAAGTTTTCCGAATTTTCCTTTCAGTTTTAAAATAAACCTTCCCCACAGTTCTCGGTGTATGCTCCGAACCCTTGCGAGTCTATCTCGATCCTAGGATTCATCAGAACCGGAGTTGTTAGTGTGGAGTAGTTTTAATTACGGAAACATTGATAGTAGCTATCTTGATGCGAGGGAAACCGCATGAAGGGAGTATGTGAAGTCAGACAGGAACTTTGAGATCTAGGTTCTCCCCGTGTTGGACATCCAACACCTTCATTGAACTTACTGATGAAGCCTTGGGGCTTCAGTAAGTTCTCGACACATTTCCAAACAAAAGGATAGCCTCTAAAGAAATCACACATTTCATTAATCTACCTTCAATAAACCTTAACAAAAATAACATGAGTTACAAAACATATTGTATCATTGGAAATCGTAAAGTCTAGCTCATGGAGGCAGATGGGAGGGACAAAATGGTGCCAATTCATACTCTCAGGAAAGTGCTCAATCCATCTCAGAAAGGGATCATGAAAAGTCAAAGGCTCAATAGACTGTTTCAAAGATTCTGAAGGTTGGCTACCTCAGACGTCTTTACAATCTGAGGCCTGGGAAGAGACTAGCAAGAACCTAGAGGATGACTGACAATTTCTTAAGGGAAGGCTGAAAGATTGAGATAACAAACTTTTTCTTGAGGTATTCAACCTACCCTTGAATTCTAAAAGTAAACTTTTCCCCAGAGAAAACTCAAGACAAAGGACATGCTTCCCAACTACACTTTTAGTGACATAGCGAAATAAAATAGCCGAAGGAAGCTAGAAGACATTGTCACAATGATCCTTCTCTAGGCAAGCAATGCCCTCACCTTTATCAATATCTGAACACAATGGTCGTTGATAATCTTCTTCATGGAATAAATCCAAGTGCTCAACAGAATATTCATCAAAATCCTCAAGGTATGACCGAAAATCACTAGGAGAATATAGCACCAGGTCATCCTTGGGTCTTTGAAAAAGGTTTGTAATCATATCATCTTTTTGTTGCCAAATGTTAAAATTACTAGTAACCTCATATGATAATTCTAAAGGCAACTTTTGGGAATGACCCTCAATGTCATAAATGGAATCCCCATCATATCCAATCGCATCCCATTTACGCTTTCCGACATGTATGATTTCATCAATATTATCAACAAAATCATCATTTTTATCATAACATGAAGGGATTTAAACTTCCAAGGGCTGCTCTAGCACTTCTTCACATTCCAAATCATAAAATAAAACATCATTAGACTCTTGGAAAGGAAAATAACTTACCGTGTTTACTTCTTCTTGTGGAGGAGCTTCGAGGACTCGGATAACTTCATCAAATGGAAGAGCATGCATCATCGCCTCGTCCTCATGACTTGTCTCTTCAACTTCATAATAAGGGGGATTTGTTTTGTCCAAGGGTTCCCTTTCTTCTTCCCTTTCTGAATAGAACAAGGTATCATCAAAAATTTGAAAAGGAAAGTGACTAACCTCATCCTCTTCTTCTTGTGCAGGAGGAATAGGCTCATGGATGGCTTCATCAGAGGGAGGAGCACACATCAATACTTCATCATCGTGTTTGATATCTTCATGCTCTCTCTCTTCAACCATGTCTTCGTTATCCTCGATAGAAGCATGAGTAACTTATTGCCCTTCCTCATGGGATTGGAAACCCTCAATAGGATCGCTCTCCTCAACCTCCCGTTGGTTGATGACTTGTTCCCTTCCTTCAAAGATATCAAGGGAAACTAATCTCTCCAGACTAAGGGTAT
>JZKD02S0328949.1:0-19374 GCA_000966675.3 Picea glauca
CAACAAAGGCGTCCCTCTGAAGCCAAAAACGAGCTCTGATACCACATGTAAGTTTTAAACCTGCGAAGTAAAGCAATGCATATAGATTCTTAAGAAATACATAAATTAATCAATGACTCATACACAGAGTACACAGAGATTTTATACCGGAAACCCTCAAGAAGGAAAACCTTTCTTATTTTCATTATATCGAATTTCACCATTCGCCATACAATATATACAATGTTTTTAGGTATTCCCTAGATACCAAAACCCTAATCCCTTAATCCGGGATTAATTTACAAATCTGCTAAAAATAGCAAAAACCTCCAAAATAAAAAAATCAGGGTGCTTCTCCGAATGCTGCGCGTAACCAAGGGGGGCATACCTGCCCCCCCTGGAACACCTAGGAAAGCGCCCGATGCACACGGTAGAGCTCTAGGTGAAGGGATCGTCAGACGCAGTTGTCGTATCTGACGCACCCACACACACACATGCAAAGAATATAACACATACCCAACAAGATGCACTCCCGTGCTCCAAGGGTTTCACTCTCATTTTGACTGGTTTTGGTAGTTTTCCAACCCTTGGAGTCAACACTCCACTTGGGAGACCTTGTGAGAGACTAAGGGCTTCTAAGGAATAAGGACTTTGCCTTATTGTGTGCCCCTTAGAAATCTTCGTGAGTGACTGTCTCAGTCTTTCCTCACGACATCGTGGACCTATCAAACTAGGTAATCATTAACCGACAATTTGAACCAAGACGGGAGTGCTAGTAGGCTGTGTCAGGGACTCTGCCACACCTCTCCCTCAAATTCTGGTTTTTTGTGCATGGCCCCTTTACTCCTTATGTGAGTCATATTAGCAAGCATTCATCAGCCTGCATCCATCGACGAAACAATGTCCATGATCCATATACAAAATCATACTATAATCAATCATATGTCACATATGCATAAAATGAACTACTCAAACCAAATGCAATCCACTCCTTGAATCAATCTCGAGTCCAAGGAGGTCCATTGATGTCATCAACATCTATAATCTGTCATGTGTCTTGCACACTTAGGTAAACTTGTCAATAACATATGCCAATACATATATTGAGTAACAATAAATCACAACCCATCAACATCATCATGAAAATCCATAGTCGAAACAAATAACATTGTACTATAACCAAATCACTTGCATGCAACTGTCCTCAAAGAATAAGTTTATAACATGTTCTTAGTAGAGCGGGATGTTACATACACCCCCTCTTGTTTTAAACTTCTTCCCGAAGTTGTACAATATACAAAATGCAGTAAATAGTATCTGCCAATATCTATATGTCTAATATATCAAACAAGTATGGAAATTGTTGACGCATATCATATGCGTCCTCCCAGGTAGCCAAGTGTGGACTATAATTGTCCCACTAGACCTTGACCTGATCGACTATTCAATGTCGTAGCTGTCGAATATGATGGTCCAAAATACAGATTGGCTCCGTCGTGAGAGCACCCTCGTCCAACACCTGTAAATAAATCATGTCAATCACATGTGTAAGATCACTAACATAATGTCTCAAAACAGATACATGAAAAACATCGTGCATATGCCTCAAAGAATCAAGCAAGGCTATTCGATAAGCTATGGGTCCCTTATTTTCCACAACTTTGAAAGGTCCCACAAGCCTAGGAGAGAGTTCAACACCCTTTCCAAACTTGAACGAACTCTTGTGCGGTTTCACCTGCAAGAAAAATCAGTCGCCAACTTCATAACTGCGGTCAACACGATGTGCATCAACATAACTCTTATGTCGATCTTGCGCTTCTTTAATCCTTTGTCTTATCGATTGCATGTGTTCTTCCAATTCTTGGATCACTTCTGGTCCTACCAGGACCCTATCATCAAGTCAATCCCAAATCAATGGCGTTCGACACGGTCGCCCGTAAAGAAACTCAAATGGTGCCATCTTAATGGTACTTTGATAGTTGTTATTGTATGCAAATTGTACCAGTGGAAAGAACTCTTCCCAACGTTTATATTAGTCCATTACATACATACGCAACATATCTTCCAAAATTTGGTTCTTTCTTTCTGTCTTCCTGTCTATCTCAAGGTGATATGTTGTACTAAATTTCAGTTGTGTTCCCAAAGCCTCTTGGAAACTAGTCCAAAATCGTCTTGTAAACACCGATCCTTGATCGAATATGATCCTTTTTGGTACACCATAACCTTACAATCTCGTTGAAAAAAAATCTAGCTATGTCTGGCGCCTAATACGTCGTACGTACATGAATAAAATGTGCACTCTTCGTTAGAGTGTCAACTACCACAAAAATCGAGTCATGTCTCCTTGCCATCAGTGGCAATCCAACTATAAAGTCCATCGAAATGACCTCCCATTTCGATTCCAGAATGACATGTGGTTGTAGAAATCTTGTCGGATGTCTATGCTCAACTTTCACTTGCTGACATTCTAGACATTGTGCCACGTAACTAACTATGTCTGCTTTTATTCCCTTCTAGAAGAATAAAGGCTTAAGGTATGCCTTCATCTCCGTGACTCTCAGATGATCCATGTACATTGTTCGGTGTGATTCACTCAAGATCAAAATTATTAATTTGTCATTAGGCGGTACATAAATTATGTTGTTATACCTCAACAATCCATCATTGTCCAATGTATAACCTTCAAACTTTGGTACCATCATGGTATCTTGTCCAATATTTTCCTTAACCTCTTTATACCAATCATCGTCGATCTGTATAGTTAGAATCGTTTCTCGAAGATTCGTCTGAAGAGGTATTACCGAGATAATGTGTGGCCTCTGTATCAACGCATCTACCACTATGTTTACCGTACCTTTTATGTAAGTAATCTTGAAGTCGTATTTGCTAAGTAATTATGACCAACACCTCTGTCGTGCGTTCAAGTCACTCTACGTAAATATGTGTTGCAATCCACAATGATCTGTCTTTAATTCGATTTTTTGTCCAATCATATAGTGTCTCCAAACTCTCAAGGAATATACAATTGCCAATAACTCCAAGTCATGCGTTGCGAAATTCTCCTCATGATTTCTCAATTTCCTTGAAATGTAAAACATTACTCGACCGTCTTGCATCAATACACCACCTAAACCTTCCTTGGATGCGTCTATGCATACCAAGAATTCCTTGTACATGTCGGGGAATTTTAGTATCGGCGTTGTCGTCAACAACTCCTTGACCCTTTGAAATGCTTCCATGCATTTCTCGGTCCATACAAACTTCTTATTTTTCTTTTGCAATTCCATGATCGAATTTGCTATCTTTGAAAAACCTTCGACGAACCATCGGTAATATCCTGCTAAACCCATAAAGCTGCGTACTTATTGTACGTTTGTCGGTGTAGGCCATTCCATAATAGCCTCCACTTTTTTTGGATCCACAACTATACCATCACCAGATATGATATGCCCTAAGTAATGAATCTTCGATTGGTAAAGAGAACATTTCGACAGTTCCCATATAATTTGTTTTCTTGTAGACATTGTAGTACCAATCTTAAATGTTCGTCATTCTCTTCTTTCATCCGAGAATAAATCAATATGTCATCAATAAATACTTGAACAAAATTTTCCAAGTATTCGCGGAACACCCCATTCATCAAGCTCATGAATGCCCACGGGGCATTTGTCAGTCAGAACGATAGAACTGTAAACTCATAGTGTCTGAACCTCGTCTTAAATGTGGTTTTAGGAATATCTTCCTCTTTAATTCGTAACTGGTGATATCCTGATCTCAAGTCAATCTTTGAAAACACATTCGCTCCCTCCATCTGATAAAAAAAATCGTTTATTCTTGGCAACGAATATCGGTTCTTGATCGTTTCTTTGTTCAATTGACGGTAGTCAATACAAATCTTCCATAATCCATCCTTCTTTATTACGAAAATAACTAGCGCACCCCAAGGTGACACACTTGGATGTATAAGTCCCAAGTCCAACAATTCCTTCAATTTCATTTTCAAGTCCTGTAACTCGGGCATTGACATGCAATATGGAATTCTTGCTATTGGTTCAGTTCCAAGTTTTAGGTCGATTGTAAACTGCAACTCCCTTTCGGGCGGTAAACCTGGTAACTCTTCTGAAAACACATCTGCAAACTCTCATACTACTAGAGGTTTTCTAATGCTTCTACCTCATCCTTTTCGTTTAGCGCTAAGATTGCATATAACTTACATCCTTTGCGCATGCTCTTCTGTTGTAGGGAAGAAATGAACCTCAAGGACACTCCTTAGTATCTTCCTACAATCACTCTTCTTTGTCCCACATCATCTGTCAAACTTAACCGTGTCGTCTTACAGTTGAGTACCGCATCATGCGATTCCAACCAGTCCATACTGATCACTATGTCATAAGATCCTAAGATCGTGACATATAGGTTGGCCTTCATTACAAAATCTCTCAAGTTAATGCTACCGCCTGTAACCTTTCCTCCAACCTTCTGTTTGGCACCCGGATCCATTTCTACATATCTAAACTCGTCCTGCTCGACTGCCTTTACCTTAATTCTATTTAGTGCTGCACTAGAAATAAATCTCTCTGTAGCAGTTGGATCTATCAAAATAATAAAGGTTTGTTCGACAATCATACCTAATGTCTTGAGCACAATGGACTGGTTCTCGGCCTCGCGGTTATTCACCGCGACATGAATCCTGTGGGCCTTTCCCAAATCCCCAACTATAGTGTGTCTAATTGATTCGGCTGCTCTAGTCTTTTCAATCAGACAGTCTCGCTGGTAATGTGGCTCTCCACATGTCCAACATCCGATCTTCAGTCCAGTACTCTTGGTCCCTAAAGTAGAAGTTGTTGGCCTACTAGTCTGAGATCTTGGTCTGTTTTGTTGAACATGCCTAAAATGCTGTTGCTGCGGGCGACGTTCTTGTTGATGCGATGGTCCTCTGTAGGGAGTTCTCTGCTGAGGAGTCAGTCACCGTGGTGTCATGAACATAGGTCCTCTAGACGTATCTTGATGCCTTGATGCCTGTCTGGTTGGTGTCTGATGATGTTTCACTCCTGATGTCGTTTGTCCAATCGGTCTTGCAAGAGTCCTACCCTGACCCCCGTTGTTTAGCTCTTCCTCGGCTATGAGGTCCTTCTGGATTGCATCGTGCAACGTCTGAGGCATTAGGATCCTCACCTTCGCACAAATGTTGAAGTTAACGCCGAACACAAACTTGTTGACCTTTATCTTCTCTGTGTTCATATGTGGAGCATACCTAAGCAGCTCCATAAATCTGTCCTCATACGTTGGCACCGTACAACCACCCCGTCATAAAACGTTGAACTCATTAAAATGGTGTCTAGCAAACAAAACCCACACTTTAACTAATTGATCTAACAAGAATTGACAAATTCAACATTAAATAAAATATTAAAAATAAAGTTTAATTTATAATTCTCTAAAATCAAATAATTTAATTTAAATAATGATTGAGATTCACTTTAAAATAATCTTTTGCAGCGTGATATATTGTTGTCAATGACTTTGGTGTTCATTGTGTTACAAATTATGATGATGGCCCTTTTTTCTTACTTTTTAATCTTCATGTCAGATCATGGGGATTGTGAACCAAGGCACGTAAAGGCGGAAATATTTTAATAGTGATTGTCTTGCTAGACATAAGATCTTCATGATCTTTACGAGTTATCTTACCGTTATGTATAATTATCTAGCAAAAATATCTATTCCATGACATTAAGATGGGCTTGAAACATATCACATAGTTATGGTAGACTAATAATTGCACTTTACACTCTCTATAACTTTCCTTCCAAAAGTCAAACGATAAATGACATAAAGTATAATTGAGACAATTGGACACTAATTAATTGATGTGTTTTTTCTTCTATTCTTTTGAAGAGTGACCATTATGTGTTCTCTATTAAGATAAGAGTAAAGGATCACATTTATAATGTCCAAGCCAAATTTAGTAGGTGGTACATAGAAAAATAAATCAAGTAATTGTCTGCCTTAGTAAATCTTATCCAATTTTAATTTTCTTGAAAGTTTAGAACCAGTTGTGTTGAGAGGGCCCTTTTTACCGTCCTTTACTTGATTTTATTTTTTGGGAAGTGATATTCCTTGCATCTAAATTGCCCAAATTCTCGTACCTAATGTCATTTCATTGTGTGGGGTGCTTTTCCTTATGCCTAATGTCATTTCATTGCGTGGGTTGCTCTATCTATCTTTGCTTTTATTTTCTTGGAAGTGATATTCCTTTTCTAGATGGTCAAAATCCTCCATCCTAATGTCATTTCATTGTATGGGGTGCTCTATGCTCGAGTTGACTTTAAGTGTTGTTTTTCAAAGGGGTGGGGAGGGTTTACTTTTATTTTTTTTATGTTATAATCTTTTTTTATAGGATTGTTGTTAAGAGTATTTGGTTACTTTTTAGTTTTTTTTTTAAAGGAATTTGCCATATTTCTATCGGGTGATGGTGCTCTTATTTTTATTTTCATGAGGTAAATTTAGAGTTTTTCTTTTTGACCTTTCTTTCTAAAGGAATGAAGATATTTCTTGAATTGGTTTCTTTGGTTTTGAAGTCACTAAGCAACTATACTTAAGAATGCTCTACATCTACAGGCTACCTACTCATAATCTTGGTTTTGCTTCCAAACCTTATTTGCTATCTCGACCAAGATGTCCTCAAGCAAGCCATTAACAAAATACATTTCTACACAAAGTTTGGCATAAGTTGTGATATGTTTACCATTGGTTTCTTGGAAGCAAAAATGGAACTTCTCCAAAGTGTTTCCAATGGAGGTAAAAAACTTAACACCCTAGAAGTGCAAGAGTATGCTAAGAAGCTTGACCCGTATGGGAGATGAAGTTAATGATTTTGAGGAGGGGTTGATAAAAGGAGATTACTACTTCATGCATAGGCACAAATGACCAAAAAACCAATGGATATAATGGAGGACATTATCTTTGTATCAAGTCGAGACAAATTCTACAACAAAAATCTAGGGGCATGTGGAGTAAAGAAAGTTTCATCATGAAGTTAAGGTTTCCAAGTTTGGGATATCCACCGGGGAATATTTAAGAGATGTGACAAAAAACCATTGAACAATGAACTAACCCATGAAATTTTAAGGACGATCATATGGTTCACAACTCCTTGGTAATGGAAGGGAATTGGATATGAAGTTGACTTTTCAACTACAATGTGATGTTTTGAGAGGGAGGGTTATGCAATACCAAAGGAAGACAAAATATTTTTGAAATATTTATTCTAATGCATAGAGGGATATGCACCAACAAGATGAACCCCTTTCCTTATGAGAGATGAGAAATGAATTAAAAAAAAAAAAAACTTCACTCTAATAATAGCCATGTCTAAATCAATAGTCATGCCCATCATAAAAATGGCCCTTAAACAACTAAACAAATATGAGAGGGGAGATAATGACATGAAAGAGATGGGAAATGAATTACAAAAAATTAAGTTCATTCTAATAATAGCCATGTCTAAATCAATAGTCATGCCCATCATATAATGGCCCTAAAACAACTAAACAAATATGAGGGGAGATAGTGACATGAAAGAGGAGTCACTCTAATAATAGCCATGTCTAAATCAATAGCCATGCCCATCATAAAAATGAAATACCCTTGATCCCGTTGATCAAGATATTTGCTACTGATCTAATGTTCTGTCTCGCAGATCTGATACATTGGGGGTTCCTGGATGCGTTTCGATTGTGTGTTTCGGATATTTATGATTATTGCATGTGCATGTTGTGTATTTATGGTTTAAACAGTATATAAAGGATGCATGCGGAAGTAAAGAACATCAACTGCCCAATAACATGTATTATGTGACTCAAGCATGGAAATACAATAACATACTGGAAATATAGAGTATAATCGTCAGCTAGATCTCATGG
This sequence comes from Picea glauca, assembly GCA_000966675.3. Taxonomy (NCBI): domain Eukaryota; kingdom Viridiplantae; phylum Streptophyta; class Pinopsida; order Pinales; family Pinaceae; genus Picea; species Picea glauca. The sequence goes on from JZKD02S0328949.1 coordinate 7,905, forward strand.
ATCGTCACTGGAATACAAGAAAATAACATAAAAAATACTCGTGATCAGAAGATGAAGGAAGATTTGATGCATGCATGGATAGATCGACAAAAATATGCGATTCCAGAGAGGTATGGTAACCACTACCATCTGGAAAACTTGTCCGGAAGGATAGACCATCAGAATGAGCTGAAAACTACTCCAATAGAAGCACCCTGTCCTCTAGACTGAAATGGATGAGTGTCGGACGTTAGATCTGGTCTCTTAGACACTGGATCTGGACCCCTGGGGGTGTTGCGTACCTCATGGGACACTGGATGTGCCCCAAATGATTCCACCAACGGAATCTGCTGCTATAGGACTCAAAACGATCATCTCTCCAAATGCGGAACTAGGTCGGAAGGGTTTCCCTAGATCTTCCCTGATGTTTCATCTGCATCCTCAAATGTCCTGTCGGAAGAGTTGCACCCTAAATGGTTGGATGATGCGCCCTACAATATTCCATAGTCAGAATTTGATGGAAACTGGCTCAATTGGAGTGCCCTAGCTAGATCTCAACTGGGTTGGAAGGAAACTGCAATTTGAGTTCAGACCTCATGCAGCTCCACAAACCCTCAATCTGACTTGCGCCCTCACTGGCTGAGCCACACACTCTGCTCTGAATACTCCTGAATAGCATAGTGAAATACCTGGATGGTATCTCCGATGGGATAGGGTCTATCTCTCAACACCGAAACCGATCAATGGTGGTCGTTTCCTCCATAAATCCACAAAACAGTAAAGTCGACTCTCTTCCTCCTCTGGGAACTCTCAACATCAAATCATAACAATGCATATTAGGTCAAATTCCTCTCTTTATACCCTTCCTAATCTAATTCACTTTTGACCTCACTTAAGCTAGGCGATTTTCCTCCTTAGGTGAATAATTAATTAATTAAGTCCCCCTTTATCACCTTTTCATTCTAATTCTTCGTTGACTTAGGCTTAAGTGACTTCTCTTAAGTTTTTGGCTTAATTCATCGTCTAGCCACCAAACCACCCTTATTTCTCCATCTTGTTCCATGTTTGTGCCTAACTATAGTCTACGAGAACACATAGACTACTAAGTCACTCCCTGTTGGCCTACTCTTGGGAACGGGACATCATAGTCCTCCCTTCCCGAGATTGCTTGTCTTCAAGCAATATCAATACTGGGTGCTACAAAATATGCTCTCCCTCCCATGTGGCATCCTCCACTGGAAGACCCCTCCATCTAATCAAGCACTCCTTGATGACCCCGTTCCTCAAGATGCATTCTCTCTGCTCAAGCACCTCCTCTGGCACTAACTCCAACTGACCCTCCTCATCTAAAGGTGGCAGCTCCTTTGAAGTGTTGATCCGTTGTCCCATTGTCTTTTTAAGTCTAGAAATGTGAAAGACATTATGGATCTTGCTACCCTCCGGTAGCTCTAGCTCGTATTCCACCTCGCCTACTCTCCTGATGACTCTGTACGACCCATAAAATCTCGGTTTCAGTTTCTCTTCTCCACTCCTCTTCAGGGAGGACTATCAATGTGGCTATAACTGTAGGAAAACCAAGTCCCCAACCTCGAAACTGCGCTTGATCCTCTGCCTGTCTACATAGATATTTTGTTGATTATGTGTTGCCTGTAAGTTTTCCTTTACTGCCCGCAGAATCCTTTGGCTCTCCTCCACCCAATCTTGGCCACTGGGACCCTTCTATCCCTAAATACAGTATCCACAAAAGTGGGTGCATTGTATCCATACAATGCTCTAAATGGTGACATCCTGGTAGACATATGGTGTGTCATGTTGTAACAATATTCACCCATGTGCAATCACCTCACCCATGTGCGTTGTTATCCTCCCACATAGTGCCTGAGATACCCCTCCACCCATTTGTTGACGATCTCTTTCTGGACATCTGTCTGTGGGTGGTAGCTGGTACTCATGGCTAGATCTATGCTTGTCAACCGAAAAATCTCCTGCCAAAATGCGTTGATGAAGCGCTCATCTCTATCACTGACTATCTGCTTAGGTAGCCCATGCAATCTGAATACCTCTCTAAAAAATAGCTCCACTACCTATATGGCCTTGTAGTCTATGGGTATGGCGAAGAAATGTGCAAATTTGGTCAGCCTGTTGACCACTACAAATATACAGTCCCTGCCCTACACGCGGGCAAGGCCTGTGATGAAATCCATAGAAATGCTCTCCCATTTCTGCTCTGGAATGGGTAGAGGTTGTAGTAACCCTGTTGGGTGTGTCTTCTTTGATTTTTTCTCCTGACAATTCGTTCACTCCCGGATGTGCTTCAGTACATCATCCTTGAGACCCTTCAACAGGAATCTCTCCCTGAACTGCCTGTAAGTTTTGAAATACCCCTGGAGCCCTACTGCAGGCGAATCATGACACACCTTTAGAATCTTCCCCTTTAAGGTATATTCTGGAACCAAGTAGATCCAGTCTTTGTATAAAATGATGTCATATAGTACCCGATATCTATTGTCGACCACCTGTCCATCCATTACCTCACAAGCAAACTTGTTTTTGGAATATTCCACCAACAAGTGTGCTTTCCAATTTGTTCAAATGTCCATCATCGAACACCCTGGTGGCCTCCTGGACAAGGCCTCTACCATGACGTTCCTTTTTCCCTTGAAATACTCGATGTCAAAATCAAAGGCTTGGATATTCGAGACCCACTTCTGTTGCCTCTCACTATGGTCTTTCTGATCCAGGAAATACTTGAGACTATTATGATCAGTCTTCACTACAAATCTGCTTCCCACTAGATACTGCTTGAATTTGGTTAAGGAGTGCATAATTGCTAGCATTTACTTGTCATAAATAGGGTAGAGTCGCTCCGACTTGTTGAGCTTCCTGCTCTCAAACAAAATGGGATGGCCTCCCCACATCAACACTGCTCCAATTCCCATCCCTGACGCGTCGCACTCCAAGACGAATGACTGCGAGAAGTCCATAAGGGATAGAAAAGGGCATGTGCTCATAACCTCCTTCATCTTCTCAAATGTCCATTGTGGCTCCTCTGTCCACTGAAAGGCACCCTTCTTGGTCAAATCTGTGAGTGGTGCTCCTAACTGTGAAAACCCCCTGACAAACCTCCTGTAATAACTGCACAACCCAAAGAAGCTCCTTAACTTTGTCAAACTGTTGGGTATTGGCCAATCCAAAATGGACTTGATCTTCTCCTGATGTACTTGAACCCCCTGTGTACTGTTTATGTGGCCCAAGTAAACAAACTCTGTCATCCCAAACTCACACTTGGAATCTTTGGCATACAGTGGCTACACCTCCATGATGCTCAATACCTCCTCAAGTGTCCCATATGCTCCTACCATGTCTTGCTATATACCAAAATGTCATCGAAGAAAACCAAAACTGATTTCCTCAACTGCCCCCTAAAAATGTGGTTCATGCAAGACTGGAATGTAGTTGGTGCATTGGTTAGCCCGAATGGCATAACCAAAAACTCGAAATGGCCAAAGTGGCTCCGAAATGTCATCTTCTCTATGTCCTACTCTCTGATGTTGATATGATGATATCCAAAGCGTAGATCAATCTTCGAGAATAAAATTGCCCCATGCAACTCATCCATCAACTCGTCAATGCGAGGGATAGGATACCGGTTTTTGATGATTTTCTTATTCAAAGTCCGGTAGTCGATGAACATCCTCATGGTACCATCCTTCTTCAGGACTAAGAAAACTGAAGAGGCAAATGGATTCCTACTAGGTCTGATGTGTCCCATTGCCAACAATTCCTTGATTTCTTTTTCTATCTCATCCTTGAACCTATTAGGATAACGATAGGGGGGGTGATCATGGGTTTTCCCCCCTCCTCCAACTCAATGGTGTGCTCAAATCCCCTGTCCAATGGTCTCCCTGGTGGAATCGAATCAAAAACCTGTTGATGTCATCCCAACAAGGTCCTGATCTCTATCTGATACTGTTGTCGACCCTCAGAATCCTTCCATGTAGCGATCAAGTACTCTGCGGAAAATGTTGCCTCCCCATGCCTGATGATCCTCTCCATCCTCTTAGTTGAGACTGTCCTGGGTGCCCCTGTCGATATGCCCCTTAGGACAACCCTCTTCCCATCACTGTCTTTGAATCCCATCTGTAAGGTTTGGTAGTTGGTGGTGATTTTACCCAAGATGATCAACCACTGAACTCCAAAAATTACATGTGTGTCTGATAGGTCAACCACATAAAATGTATCTCTCACGTTGTAGTTTCCCAACCTGATATCCAAGTCCAGAACTCTGTCTAGACACTCCATTGTATGGCCATCTGCTACTGTGACATCAAATCCCTCAAAATCCTCTGTCTGAAGGGCCCATCTTGATACCAATGAAGCGTCGATGAAGTTGTGGGTGGCCCCACCATCTATCAGGGTGATTTCCCCCTGCCCCTTAATAGTACCTCTGATCTGGAGGGTTTTGTACCTAGGTACACTAGAAAGGGTCTCTATGACTCCGCCCTTTGCTGGTTTCCATCTGCTAGCTTGCTCAGGAGGCTGTGGAACAACCGGTGGGTGGGTCCCTGCCGGTGTCGATGGTCTATGGGGAGGTTGTTCCTCTTACTGATCTAGATCCTCCATTGAGATAGTGGATTCACTGTCCTACTCCTCCTCCTCAATGTCCACACTGTCTGCGGCCACCTCAATATAGTGAATCTCTCCCTTGTCCATGCATCTATGGCCTGGGACCTAAGGATCTCTGCAGTTGAAGAAAATATTCTTCCTCATAAGCTCTCGCCTCGTCTCATCATCTGATCCATGTGGATATCGGTGGCCACCCACCTTTTCTAACTGGCTCAAAACAATTTTCTGGCAATTTTGGCAATTTACTATTTTTAACAGTTTTTAACTTCCGGGGCAATTTTGAGGGCCTAAATGAAGGTTTTTTCAGGACCGATCTCCTCAATGATGGCTAAAGGCATGATTGAACCCCCAAAAGGAATCTCCTTGATTATACCTTTCCAACGGTCTATCATACGCCTAAAACGAAGATCGTATGCAAAAGTTACGACCACGGGAAGTTAATGTACTAACTTACCCAAACGGGGCCCACATGACTTTTGGCACTTCATCTCCTAGGGTTAGGTTTTTTTATGTCTAGGGTTTTTGGAATTATTTTTTATTGTAAAAAGACCTTCAAAGCCTCATTGTAATCATCTTCTTGCGAATTCAAGTAGTGGTCACATCTCTTCTCAGAGATAAGCTTCCACCATTCTAGCGAGTCTTTCACTCTCACTCTGTATTTTTACAGTCTCTGTACATTTCTTTCATTAATAGAAATCGTGTATTACTGTATATCTATGTTTATGGTTGCATCTATGATACATTATTGAATATCTGCGATATCTCTGTGCATTTATTTATTATATCTCCACTCTCATTTCGTGCCGAAAATAAATCCGGATCAGTGGTATCAGAGCAGGCTGCTCTTGATCATTTTTTTCAGTGCATGTCCCCGACGAGGTCCGAGTATAGAAAGTTGGGTCTCAAGCTTGTCTCTATTGAGGACAATCTCTCTCGCACACCCAAGAAACCCTCAATAGCAAAAGAAAAGAAAAACAACGGAGCAGACGATCCTATCAGTCTGTTGCTTGAGCAAGCTCTCACGCGACAGAGGGATGAAATGATGGAGAATTTTTCCCACATCCTTCAACGCCTACCGATATCAATAGGTGCATCTTCATCAAGAAGGCACTTTGTAATAACCTCGCCTTTCAAGGTACAAGTTAATTTCGATATTCCTGTATTTGAAGGACAAATAGATGCAGAAGCCTTAGACAAATGGTTAAATCTGCTAGAAGGGTATTTTTCTGTTCACAATTTTTCCGTCAGAGAAAAGATCACCTTCGCACTCCTTAAATATCTCTCTCATGTCAAACATTGGTGGGAAACTTACTGGGAGCAAAGTTCCACAGAGGAGTCTGGAATATATGGGGCCGAACTCACTTGGGATTTTTTTGTGGACGTGGTAAAGGAATAGTATTACTCGGTTGGCAACTATGAGGACCAATACATGAGATGGACCACACTGCGGCAAGAGAGGGGCCAAGCAGTTTCGGATTTCACCAACACCTTCCATACCTTGCGCACCAAGTTGGGTATCAAAGACTCTGAACGACATTTGGTTCTGAAATACCGTGGGGCTCTACAAAGATACATCCAAACCGAAATGTATTTTCTGGACATGTTATCACTCGATGCTGCTTATCGATATGCTGTTAAAATCGAGCAGAAATTTAAGCACCAGAACAAACGGGATTTTGGGTCTGCAAATCTGCAACAACCAAAGTATGAAAAAGATGGCCCTAACAAATAGTCTCCTGAAAACTAGTCCAAGCCATAGGAAAAGAAGGGTCACGGGAAGACAAATAAGGACACCGGAAAATGGTGAGATTTCCACAAAATCCCTTGGCAAAACACTGATGAATGTCGCTCAAAACAGTCATTGGTGGTCGAGATCAAAGACAAGGAGGCGAACCCTAATTCAGAATCTTATTATGAAAATACTGGTAAAGGACAGATCATTGATGCAGACCCCACTGCTATTGTCGTGACTGCAACAATTCAACCAGAAGAACCAACAGATCCTGAAGAGGGGGAGCACCTTTTTCATTCACAGATGTGGGTGAAGGGGACCCCACTGCATTTTATTATTGATAACGAAAGCCAGAAGAACCTCATCTCAGCAGAGGTCATCAAACAGTTGGGATTGTCGACAACACCACACCCACAACCATACAACATTGAGTGGCTTCGACAACGACGAGATTTTCGTGTCAGCCAGGAATGCCAATTGTCATATGGCATCCAACCCTTCCATAATGAGGTATTATGTGATGTTGCCCCACTAGATGTCTATGATGTTCTCTTGGGCCAACCATATATGTGGATACGCCATATTGTTTATGAGTCTCGACCCCATAGTGTCATTGTTACTTTGGGGGGTCATCTCTAGAAAATAACAGAGGTAGTTCCGACTACTGTTCCACCTAAAAAGTTCCACAAGGTAGTATCTCATACTGTAAAATTCATCTTCTTCACAATCTGTTCAAAAGGGGAATAGAAGGACACTGCAACCACTACAACTTCGCCCCAAGCAACTTCTATCCAACAGAAACAGGTCGACAAGGTTTTAGAAAAGCGCAAAGATTCCTTCTGCACACCGTCCTCTCATGTAGCTTGACTTGTTGAACAGCCTCAACCTCAACAGATTCGTGACAGACTTCCACAAACTGAGCAACGCGACATCTCCAGCAAGGCAAGCATCTCACCAAGATGCAAATTCAGCAAACACTTTTCCCTCTCCCCTGAGAACTCAACGCAATGGATACCATTGCTTCCTAAGGAGGGAGGATTGATCCATGTGGATATCGGTGGCCACCCACCTTTTTCGACTAGCTGAAAATGGTTTTCTGGCAATTTTGACAATTTACTATTTTTAGCAGTTTTTAACTTCTAGGGCCATTTTGAGGGTCTAAATGAAGGTATTTCGGGATCGAGCTCCTCAATGATATCCAAAGGCATGATTTATCCCCCAAAATGAATCTCCTCGACGATACCTTTCCAACGGGTTATCATACGCCTAAAACAAAGATCGTATGCAAAAGTTACGACTCCAGGAAGTTAATGTACTAACTTACCCAAAGAAGGCCCACATGACTTTTGGCACTTCATCTCCTAGGGTTATGTTTTTGGATGTCTAGGGTTTTTGGAATTCTTTTTTATTGTAAAAAGGCCTTCAGAGCCTCATTGTAATCATCTTCTTGCGAATGCAAGTAGCGGTCACATCTCTTCTCAGAGATAAGCTGCCACCATTCTAGCGAGTCTTTCACTTTGTATTTTTACAGTCTCTGTACATTTATTTCATTAATAGAAATTGTGTATTACTGTATATCTGTGTTTATGCTTGCATCTCTGATACATTTCTGCTACATTATTAAATATCTGCGATATCTCTGTGCATTTCTTTATTATATCTCCGCTCTCATTTCGTGCCGAAAATAAATCCGGATCATCATCCAACTTCTCCTCACCCTTCCATTCCCTCTGTAATGGATTTCGGTCTCGATACTTATGTGGTACGAAGGATTTGGAAAAGGGTTTAGTTTTTGGCACTGAATCTGCCAAATCTCTAGTGAGTAGGATAACACCTTGCAGGGTGTGAGGTAGGTATGCCTTCACCCATCCTCTCAAAGGTTTTGTGAGCCCTTCTGTGAATAAAATGGTCAGTCAGGGCTCGGATATATCTATCACTGCCACTACTACCCATTGAAACTCTGAGATGAATGCCTCTGCTATGCCAGTTTGTCTCAACTAGGCTAGATCTTTGAAATGGATCTCTAGATCCCTCCTGTCAAATCTGTCCATGAGTCTCTCTGCGAACTCTTGGTAGGAGATGATGCGACTGTGGCCCAATGTCACCAATCCATGATACCACCACTCGTGTGCTTCACCCTCTAAGTGTAAGGTGGCGAAACTGATGGTCTCTATCTTGGTCATCTGGTTGAGCTTGTAGTAGGTGTCAAGATTTTGTACCCAAGCTCTGGCGGTGCATTTGGACGATCCGTCCAAAGAAGGTGTAACACCCCCGGCCATCAACCCCATGGTCGGGCCAACTCTACTACGTGGAAAAACACTTCTGGAACACATTATGCATTCTAATGAACTTAAAATGCTTAATTACAGTTAAACACAGAATTACTGCTAGCATTTCAGAGTTAATGGAAATAACAATAATTCATATGCACAACAAAATACGTGATAACATTGCAAGAATAACAGGTATGCAATTTAATTAATTACAAAATTACAAAACATAGTGACACTTATCTTTGAAACTTTCACGCACCACCAACTGCGTGTAGACCTTCCACGAACGTCCCAGCCTTAAACCACGCTGCTCATCACTCTTAGTAGTAGGTCACCCCGGAGATGGGACTAAGCTCCATTGGGTAAGGAATCCTAGGCTAGGTAAGGTTTACAGGAAGAATACACGTAAAAGAAGGAGGATTCTCTCCCAGGAACCACTTATGCCCACTGCTCACAGACTTTCCTTCCCCACATACCTGTTCCACCCCAGGAGTATACACCTTCTTTGTCACCTAGACAGTCCTTCGGCTGCTAACCTCCCTTGCCTTGGGCTTCAGCAACAGACCGGACCGGAAATCTTCGAGCTCTGTGGCAGCTACAGGGTTCCTTCCAGGAGCTCTCTCCTTCCTCCGCGCACTCTCTCACCTGGAGAGAGTCACTCATAGGCTTGGTAAAACCTTCCTCTTCAACAACAATCACCTCCCTCACCTGGAGAGAGGTTACACACAGGTCATACAACTGGTTTCCTTAATCTCGTTCCCGTACAAAGCAAGAAAACAACAAGGCTCAGCAACGAACATACAACAACAACAAACCACACCCAACCAAGAACTGCGTGGCCACCACAGTGAACTGAGAAAACAAACATGGGTTTCCTAAACATATGACAGACAGACGCTTCAACCCAACCAAGCTCAACAATTACGGGACATTCGGTTTTCCCAACCATCCATACAGAACAGACTCACGGTTCTGGGTTTCAGGGATGCGTGATAAGAAATCCACGTGAAGGTCGAACACAGACTCGACGGTTTTGACGGAGGGTGTACCAGCTCCTCCAGAAATCAACACAGGCCTTTTTGGTTTTAGAGTTGCGTGAGGGTATTCTTACAGAGGTCATACGGGATTCCCGGTTCAGACAGTCGACGGTAGAATGGAGGAGGAACCCCCATCATGGCTCAACTCAATAGTTTTAACTGCATGTGCTTGGGTTGACACTTGTCACCCATGAAGCTCATTCCTTCCCATTTGGAAGTCACTTGTCCTTCCAAAGAACTTAGGATAAAACATCACATTTACACAACTTTGGAATAGTAATAATTTAATATTATTCTCAAGGGTTTAAGCCCCCTCAGCTTAGCCCCTCTTCCAACCTCTCAACCCCCTCTCCCTTACCCAGGATTTGTGGATACTTATTCCCCCATCACTCATTCATCGTGGCCGGTCTGCACGCAAAGATGTTTTGCATTAATACTGTGCATAATTACATGTACAAAAAATCAGGCTCCTGGCCTTCAACACTTAGGCTCCCTGGCCTAATAACACATAAGCCCACTAGTTTATATGACTTGGCTCACCAACCTATAAAACATAATTACAATTCATAATGCAAGCTTTATACTTCATAGACATGATTTACAACAGGGCTCGGCCTTGGGGACATTACANCTTCAACAACATACTGGACCGGAAATCTTCAAGCTCTGTGGCAGCTACAGGGTTCCTTCCAGGAGCTCTCTCCTTCCTCCACACACTCTCTCACCTGGAGAGAGTCGCTCATAGGCTTGATAAAACCTGCCTCTTCAACAATAATCACCTCCCTCACCTGGAGAGAGGTTACACATAGGTCATACAACCGGTTTCCTTAATCTCGTTCCCGTACAAAGAAGAAAAAAAACAAGTCTCAACAACGAACATACAACAACAGCAAACCACACCCAGCCAAGAACTGCGTGGCCGCCACAGTCAACTAGGACAACAAACATGGATTTCCCAAACAGATGACAAACAGATGCTTCAACCCAACTAGGCTCAAAAATTACGGGACATTCGGTTTTCCCAACCATCCATACAAAACAGACTCACGGTTCTAGGTTTCGGGGATGCGTGATAAGAAATCCACGCGAAGGTCGAACATAGACTCGACGGTTTTGACAGAGGGTGTACCAGCTCCCCCAGAAATCAACACAAGCCTTTTTGGTTTCAGAGTTGCGTGAGGGTATTCTTGCAGAGGTCATACGAGATTCCCAGTTCAGATAGTAGACGGTAGAAATGGAGGAACCCCCATCATGGCTCAACTCAATAGTTTTAACTGCATGTGCTTGGGTTGACACTTGTCACCCATGAAGCTCGTTCCTTCCCATTTGGAAGTCACTCATCCTTCCAAAGAACTTAGGATAGAACATCACATTTACACAACTTTGGAATAGTAATAATTTAATATTATTCTCAAGGGTTTAAGCCCCCTCATCTTAGCCCCTCTTCCAACCTCTCAGCCCCCTCTCCCTTACCCAGGATTTGTGGATGCTTAGTCCCCCATCACTCATTCATCGTGGTTGGTCTGTACACAGAGATGTTTTGTATTAATACTGTGCATAATTACATGTACAAAAAATTAGGCTCCTGGCCTTCAACACTTAGGCTCCCTGGACTAATAACACATAAGCCCACTAGCTTATATGACTTGGCTCACCAGCCTATAAAACATAATTACAATTCATAATGCAATCTTTATACTTCATAGAAATGATTTACAACAGGGCTCGGCCTTGGGGACATTACAATCCCCTCCCCTTATTTTTGCACTGTCCTCAGTGCAACTTTACACTGCATCTGCAAGCTTTTCAAAATTTTCAAAAAG
>JZKD02S0328960.1:0-23053 GCA_000966675.3 Picea glauca
TTGGATTTCATCACCAACTAGTGGCTTCGAAATTAGAAGGTCTTGTTTACTTGGTGATTGCTTCGTAGATTTTGTTTCCTAGCGTGTGTTGTTTGTTTCTCGAAGTTGACCATAGGAATTTCTTCGCGGAGCTTGTCACTCGTTTACAATAGCTCCCCCACGTCGTTCACGTAGAATGTAGGTTTTATCTCCAGAGCATCTGGACGGTTCACAACCCTTGCCTACAGCTACACATGAGGGCTCTCCTCGGCAAGGTGAAGCAACAGTTGTCACCACACCACAAGTGGAATCAACTGAATCTTTAGAACCTTTTCGAATTACCAATACTAGAGAGGAATTTCAAATTCACCGTGGTGAACGAACTTTTGTGCGATTAAATTCTTCCAGGGAATTAGTTGTTACTTCTTTTGGATCACCCGTTGGGCCTTTTCCCGGTGTCGAAGGCCAAGATCCTTTTTGGTCTGTAGGTGATTTCCGCAGGACTCTTTTTAGTCTTGGTTCGCCTGTGGTCTCCGAAATCAACCCTCCGGTGTTTTCTGAGACAAAGACTATACTGGTGAATACCACTTATCACTTTATTCTCCCTGTTGAGATGGCCCATATCGTGAACACTACGAGTGTCCCAACCGGGTTCACTACAACTGGTCTTCCTCCTATAAATACCCAGCGAACGCCCAATGTCACTCCGACACTACCACCTGACTACCATGCGTTGAATGCTTCCAATCCAACACCTCCGCAAACCCCTTCTAGTACTCCTGGTGGTCCTTCTTTTCATGGGCACCCTATTCCCGGTTTTATTCTGACACTCCCTCAGTTTCCTTCTGGCAATCCTAATCCTAGTGGCACTAACTCGACCATTTCACCAAACTTGTAGATTCCCGTTGGTGAACAAGGTGGTACAATTCAATTTCCTCTTACCGGACACAATCCCATTACTACGCAACCTACGATTGGCACACAACTTCGGGTTGGAACTCCACCTACGATAGGGGGACCAACCCCACCTTTTGGACAAAATGTACCTCCTGCTTTGGCCTAGTATTGGACCCAAATGATACAAAATCTTCCTCAAACGACTGGGGGGAAATAGCCTACCCCTACTATAGGCCAACCATATCCAGGTATACCTAATCCTATTTGGGGTCAGGTTCAGAATGCTCAAACTCAGGTCCCTACTCAAACTCAAGGTTACAATCCTTGTAATTACTATCCTCTCCAACCACCACCGAATCAGCCGGGGTCTTCCCACTATGGGCAGACTGCGTACGGTCCTACTGGTTTGCCAACAGGGCTTCCACCCCAAAGTCACCAGTACCCGCAGGTGAATCGACAGTTACCTTTTCTAGCTACTTTGGATTTGCCAGATTTGTCTAGGATTCTAAATGATCCTATTCGTCACTCTTCCCAATGGCTTGTTATTCTAGCCAAGCTTCCATCAGACATTCCTAAATTCGACGGAAAAGTGGGAGAGGACCCAAACAATCACGTTATGACTTTTCACTTATGGCATTCATCCAACTCGTTGATGGATGACTATATTCGTTTACGTCTTTTTGAACGAACCCTTACTGGTTCTGCTGCGAAGTGGTATATTGAATTGCCATGAGGTTTATTCTCTGATTTCAACACCCTAGCTATGGCTTTTCTTACACATTACCAGTTACCGATCCGTTATGATACTGGGACTGAGATTTTGACTTCCTTCAAATAGACTAAAGGCACTCATATATTGCATCATGTCCATGAGTGGCAAAGGAGACGACGTCTCATTAAACTTGAACTCCCTGATCAGTTACTGGCATAATGGTTTACAAAATCCTTTGTGAATGAAATTGGTAAAGACATTTCCATGGGTGGCGTTGTTACGGAGGAGCAGGCTATAAGTCGTGCTCAATATCTTGATCTCGTTTATTCGCAAATGAGAACACTTTACGATTTTCTCCCTGAATTACCTCGTCCTGGTACTTCCAACACTTCAACTACTCCCGCTGCCTCACATGCAACTGACGGTGTGATTGGTACTGCCCAAGCCCACTCACATTATGTTTCACGTACAACCCCTAAATCTACTTCTTCTAATGTTCAAAATGCTCCGTCTCCTACCACTCCCACCGGAAAAACTTCTGAGGTCAATGCTGTCCAATCTACCCCAACTGGTAAAAACAAATCAAAGAAAGGGAGAGGAAAGAATAAGGAGGGCAAAAATAATAATCAAACAGAGAAAACTAAAACCCCTCCTGTTGAAGATCGGGATAAGCGCAAACCATGATAACCTGGCCTTATCTGTGGTGACGATCACTACATGAAAGATTGTCCACGACGTGCCGAGGTCACTAAGTTCCTTCAAGGAACACCCAAACCATCTACACCGGCAGTCTTGTCCCAACCCTTCCCATCTCAACAGCAGGCTCAGTTGGTCATCCATGACCAACCCTCTACTTCTATGACATCATATGTTTTGATGTGTACTGGTGATTCTAAGCCAAACAATGTTGCACTCACAACTAGAGCCAAAGATTATTCTCTGTCTAAGGAGAAGGTTGATGATTTACCTCCTACTTTGGTACAACCCTATCCACCGACTCCACCTACAAATGGTCCTCTTCATCTCGAACGACCGAGCCTTGATACAGTCCTGCGACCCCCTAAGGGTGCTGTTCAGAAATCGACTTTCAATCCTCATGCTCATGTAGCTTAGAACTATAGCATTGTTGAAGATCTGGCCCAGGCACCTTCAACGATGTCAGCCCTTGAAGTCCTTCAGTCTTGTCCTACACAACGGAAGGCACTGTTGAAAGCTATAGGTGGAATTGACCCAATCGATACGAATTTAATAGTCTTTGACTTGGAAGATTATATTCCTAGATGACCCCCTTAACTCGCGTTCCAGATACAAGTTGTTGTCTCTGACAAGAATATTTTTCGAACTGTTATCGACGAGGGTGCCTCAATGTGTGTAATGTCTTTTTCTTGTTGGAAATCCATTGGCTCTCCTCCCTTAAATGAATCGAAAAATACTCTGAAATCCTTCAATGGCTCTGGTTTTAAGCCTTACGGTGTTCTTCCTTCGTTGCCCATTACACTAGAAGGTAAGACAGTCCAAGTTGAAGTGGAAGTCTTTGACGCTCTCCTTGATTATAATCTTTTGCTTTGTCGTAGATGGATCGATTCCATGCACGTTGTTGTGTCAACACTTTTTCGTGTAGTACATTTTCCTCATCAAGGAAAGGTTGTTACAGTTGACCAACTTGCCTTCTTCAATTTCGATACTCGTACTGGCAACGTGTCGTTTATCGCTAAAACCCCGTCGGGTTACGAGAATGTCAGTGTAGGCCTTTTAAAAGACTCTTCATTAATGGGAACTTTCCCCATTCGACCGCCCGATGTTCCACGCTTATCAGTTGCTTCTATCAACATGATCTCCTTTGTACCTCATGAACTTCCTGTGTCTTCCGACCCTTGGATAGTCCCTGACCCTGGAGATCATACTCATTTCGACGACGTCATGCCGTTAAGTCTGGTTGAGTCTTCTTATCAGGCCATTCAATCGGCAACACCTTCTACCCCCTCTCTTGA
Source organism: Picea glauca (assembly GCA_000966675.3). Classification (NCBI taxonomy): domain Eukaryota; kingdom Viridiplantae; phylum Streptophyta; class Pinopsida; order Pinales; family Pinaceae; genus Picea; species Picea glauca. The sequence goes on from JZKD02S0328960.1 coordinate 3,580, forward strand.
TGAGTTGTCTCCCGATCCTTTTCGTGTTATTTTTCCACTGACGATATGATCATGTCAGTCCTGGAGGACATGCATTGGGATGATGGGCATCATCGTTCCATACTTTTTCTAGAGCAACATACTCTTGAGAACTACCAATGGATTTCGACTTCATCGACCGTTGTTGTCATATCGACCATTCCCAGATCTACACATGATGTGTTTGCCGAAGGGAACCTCAGTAATATCTCTCCCACGATTCCCATTGACATATCCGTTAAACCTAGGATAGTTGAAAATGTTTATATTGGAGCTTTGTGTTCTCCCGACGAAATCGTCACCTATACATCTTTGTTCAAATAATTTTGTGACTTCTTCGCCTGGAGTTACAAAGAGATGCCAGGTATCAACCTTGCAATTGTTGTACATGAGATAAAGACATACCCCGGAGCTAAACCTATTCGGCAACGCCTTCGTCTAGTCCACCGACGTAAAGCAGCGGCTATCAAGCTTGAGGTTGAAAAACTTCTCAAAGCCGGCTTTATTTATCTCGTGGCTCTGACAGAATGGGTTTCCAACACTGTTCCAATTGATAAGAATGGTGGCAGTATTCGTTTATGTGTTGATTATAGGGATATTAACAAAGCCTGTCCAAAAGAAAACTTTCCAACCCCTTTCGTCGACCAGATTGTCGATGACTGTGCCAGAAGTGAGATCTTCTCTCTCATGGATGGTTTCTTCGGCTATAATCAAATTAAAATCACTCCCAAGGACCAACATAAGACTTATTTTATTTGTCCTTGGGGTATTTTTGCAAATAGGAAACTTCCCTTCGGTCTTAAGAACGTTGGCGCGACGTTTCAACGTGTTATGTCTTATGCTTTTCATGATATAAAGCATATCGTTCAACCCTATTTGGACGATTTATCAGCTCATTCTTTGCATCGAGTCGATCACCCCACTCATCTCCGAGCTATTTTTGTTCACTGTCGGTTCTATCGTATCCATTTAAATCCTCATAAATGTGTTTTTTGCGTAGAATCCGGCCATCTTCTAGGTTTCATCGTTTCACGTCAAGCGATCAGGGTGGATCCTCTTAAGGTTGAGGTGATCCTTAATATCCCTCCTCCTTCTACACTACACCAGTTGCAAAGTTTGCATGGGAAAGAAAACTTTCTTCGTTGTTTCATCCCTAATTACGTCGAGATTACTCGTGGTTTTACGTGACTGTTAAAGAAAGATTCCGAGTTCATTTGGGATACCATTGCCAATAATGCTTTTGAAGCTTTGAAATTGTCCCTCACGTGAGCTCCGCTTCTCTTTCCTCCTGATTATAGTCATGATTATTTTCTTTATCTTGCTGCCTCAGAGTATACCATTGGCATGGTTCTCGTCCAAGAGGATGATGTGCACGATGAACATGTTATTTATTACTTGAGTCGAAGTCTCACATCAACTGAAATCAAGTATCAACATGTTGAAAAACTGGCCTTGGGTGCTGTTCAAGCTGTTCAACGCTTCCGACATTATATCCTCTCAAGGAAAACTATAGTGATTTCTCATTGCAACCCTATGCAACACATTTTAACGCGTCAATTGCTAGGGGGTAAATACTCCAAATGGATTGTCATACTCCAGGAGTTTGACTTGGAATTCGATCGCGCCACATCTAAGAAATCCTTAGTTTTTGCTGAGTTGATATGCGATTTTCCCCACTCTGCCACGGAAAATGTAGCAGTAGATTCATTACCCAATGAATATCTTTTCCTTATTAGAACTGACGATCTTTGGTATGGGGATATCATTATATATCTCCAAACCTAGACTTTCCGGCCTGCTTTGTCTAGTACTGAACGTCGACGCATACGCTATCAATCTCGTCAATACATTATCCTCGGGGATACTCTTTACCATCGGGGAATTGACTCTGTTTTTTGACGTTGTCTCACGTTTGATGAAGCTGAGAAAGCTCTGAATGACTGCCATTCCAGAGCCTGTGGTGGTCATATGTTTGGGTATGCTACTGCCCAGAAGATCTTACGTGCAGGGTATTTTTGGCCTTCCTTGTTCAACGACTGCATTACTTTCATTCAGAAATTCCATGCCTGCCAGACCTACAATCAGAAAATTCGGTCACATCCTACTCCTCTGCATCCTATGGTCTTAGTTGGTCCTTTTGCGAAATGGGGCATTGATTTCATGACATGTCACCCTCACTCGGCTGGGGGGCATGGTTACATCATTGTAGCTGTTGATTACTTTACAAAATGGGTCGAGGCGATGCCAACATTCGATAATACTGGAAATACTGCAACGTTGTTTATTTTTAACCATGTCATACCTCGTTTTGGTGTTCCCCAAGATATCGTTACTGATCACGGTAGTCATTTTAGGAATTTTATGATGTCTGAACTTACGGAAAAGTTGGGTCTTCATCATGATAACTCAACACCCTATTATCTGCAAGCTAATGGCCAGGTCGAAGCAATCAACAAAGTTCTTATAACTATGCTTCGACGGATGATAGGCATTCATAAAACAAGCTGGCACACGATGTTGTTTTCGGCATTGTGGGCATACCGGACATATGTCAAATCCGCTACGGGGTTTACGCCTTTTCGATTGGTCTATGGTGTGGAAGCTATTCTTCCTATAGAATGTGAGATACCCTCTCTGAAGCTAGTTGTCGAACTCTTACCCAATATTTCTACTGAAGAAGAACGTCTATTGTATTTAATGCAATTAGATGAAACTCGACGTGACGCCACTCTAGTCATAGAAGCCCAGAAGAAATGTGTCAAGGCACAGTATGACAAGCATGTCAAGCCTCGCATTTTCCTTGAAGGTGATCTTGTTCTTCTCTATGAACAGGATCGAGATGTGTTAGGAGCTGGAAAATTCGAACCAATGTGGCAAGGTCCTTATATTGTTAGCCGAGTTTTGGAAAAAGGAGCATATGAGCTGGTAGATTATGATGGTATCCCTTTGAGTGAACCCAAGAATGGGTTGTACTTGAAGAAGTACTATGCATAAATCATTTGTGCACANCCCTAATTACGTCGAGATTACTCGTGGTTTTACGTGACTGTTAAAGAAAGATTCCGAGTTCATTTGGGATACCATTGCCAATAATGCTTTTGAAGCTTTGAAATTGTCCCTCACGCGAGCTCCGCTTCTCTTTCCTCCTGATTATAGTCGTGATTATTTTCTTTATCTTGCTGCCTCAGAGTATACCATTGGCATGGTTCTCGTCCAAGAGGATGATGTGCACGATGAACATGTTATTTATTACTTGAGTCGAAGTCTCACATCAACTGAAATCAAGTATCAACATGTTGAAAAACTGGCCTTGGCGTCGTTCAAGCTGTTCAATACTTCCGACATTATATCCTCTCAAGGAAAACTACAGTGATTTCTCATTGCAACCCTATACAACACATTTTAATGCGTCAATTGCTAGGGGGAAAATACTCCAAATGGATTGTCATACTCCAGGAGTTTGACTTGGAATTCGATCGCGCCACATCTAAGAAATCCTTAGTTTTTGCTGAGTTGATATGCGATTTTCCCCACTCTGCCATGGAAAATGTAGCAGTAGATTCATTACCCAATGAATATCTTTTCCTTATTAGAACTGACGATCTTTGGTATGGGGATATCATTATATATCTCCAAACCCAGACTTTCCGGCTTGCTTTGTCTAGTACTGAACGTCGACGCATACGCTATCAATCTCGTCAATACATTATCCTCGGGGATACTCTTTACCATCGGGGAATTGACTCTGTTTTTCGACGTTGTCTCACGTTTGATGAAGCTGAGAAAGCTCTGAATGACTGCCATTCCGGAGCCTGTGGTGGTCATATGTCTGGGTATGCTACTGCCCAGAAGATCTTATGTGCAGGGTATTTTTGGCCTTCCTTGTTCAACGACTGCATTACTTCCGTTCAGAAATGCCATGCCTGCCAGACCTACAATCAGAAAATTCGGTCACATCCTGCTCCTCTACATCCTATGGTCTTAGTTGGTCCTTTTGCGAAATGGGGCATTGATTTCATGACATGTCACCCTCACTCGGCTGGGGGGCATGGTTACATCATTGTAGCTGTTGATTACTTTACAAAATGGGTCGAGGCGATGCCAACATTCGATAATACTGGAAATACTACAGCGTTGTTTATTTTTAACCATGTCATACCTCGTTTTGGTGTTCCCCAATATATCGTTACTGATCACGGTAGTCATTTTAGGAATTTTATGATGTCTGAACTTATGGAAAAGTTGGGTCTTCATCATGATAACTCAACACCCTATTATCTGCAAGCTAATGGCCAGGTCGAAGCAATCAACAAAGTTTTTATAACTATGCTTCGACGGATGATAGGCATTCATAAAACAAGCTGGCACACGATGTTGTTTTCGGCATTGTGGGCATACCGGACATATGTCAAATCCGCTACGGGGTTTACACCTTTTCGATTGGTCTATGGTGTGGAAGCTATTCTTCCTATAGAATGTGAGATACCCTCTCTGAAGCTAGTTGTCGAACTCTTACCCAATATTTCTACTGAAGAAGAACGTCTATTGTATTTAATGCAATTAGATGAAACTCGACGTGACGCCACTCTAGTCATAGAAGCCCAGAAGAAATGTGTCAAGGCACAGTATGACAAGCATGTCAAGCCTCGCATTTTCCTTGAAGGTGATCTTGTTCTTCTCTATGAACAGGATCGAGATGTGTTAGGAGCTGGAAAATTCGAACCAATGTGGCAAGGTCCTTATATTGTTAGCCGAGTTTTGGAAAAAGGAGCATATGAGCTGGTAGATTATGATGGTATCCCTTTGAGTGAACCCAAGAATGGGTTGTACTTGAAGAAGTACTATGCATAAATCATTTGTGCACAAGTACTTGTATTTTATGTATCATACTTTGTGTGTGTTACTTTAGTTTGCTTTTGACGTTATCTGGTCTTTGCCCTTATGTGACGTTGTGTTTGATTGCCAGATGTTAGAGTCTTCGCTACCCTATATTGGCTTCGCTGATGGTGCTAGCCGTAGTACTCGAAACTTAGCTTCCGCTGCGTGGGAAATCTATGCCCCAACAAACGAACTTATATCTTTATGAGGTGTATGTCTTGGCCGTGCAACCAACAACATTGCAGAGTATAGCGTCGTTATTGAATTATTGGTTGATGCTATTTCACTCAGAATTCGTCATTTGGTTGTGCAACTTGATTCGCAGCTTGTAGTACTACAGTTAAGTAATATCTACTCTATTCGAAGTCCTACTTTGTTACGGGTGTATTTGCGAATTCGCCTCTTGGAACGTTATTTTGATCACATTGAATATCAATATATTCCTAGATGTCTTAATACATTAACAGATGCATTGGCTAATTATGTATTGGACAGACATTTGAACCATTTATAAATTAAACACATAAAAATTCACACATTATAAAGTAAACCAGTAGAAACCATCTGTATATATAACGATAAGTTTTTACAAAAAGTTTGTCCGAAGACCAAAATATCAAAATTTGAAGCTTATAGATTCTACAAATTGACGTCATGGATGACGTTCACGGTAACACACGACTTCCCTAGCAACCCTATGGAGCAGTCGACTCATAGCTATTGATACCCCTACAGTGTGATGTTGATTGCGTCGTGGAACCTCTTCCAGAGTCATATCTGGAATGTCTGCTGTCAGGCCCTCTAAATTTTGTTCCACCACCTGATAATCTTCGGCATACTGTGGTGCTGTTGTTGCTACCTCTCCTCGTCGTTGGATAGGAGAGGTGCCAGGAGGTCTATACAATCCAACATCTGTGTTATCAACAAACATTTTGTGTTAGTCTTTGGATAAATATATATAAAACAAAAACATTTAAATATGATAAAAAATCACTAAAAACATTTAAAAAGAGAAAATGTGTGTACTTCTTACCAAGGTCTCCCCACTGAGCGTCCTCAGGTAGTGCTAAATACGGATCTCCTCAGAAATACAACCCAGGATAAGCATAGTCATCAACCATCAACATCTGGTTTTGAAGCCAGTCAAAGAAAATATCACCGTACTTGACGATTGGTCCTACCACGTGCCGGGCCATGAGCCGACACCATCTCAACATCCTTGGATCCCTAGGACCTGGTAAGTTCCACTCAACCTGTAGTCTAAATACGGGGACCCTCTCAAGGAAGAAGGACACTAACAAATATCCATACCCAAATTGTTTCAATTCACCTCGCCTGCATTTGGTTAATTGCTTTTTGATACTGCGAAGCACANGTGCACAAGTACTTGTATTTTATGTATCATACTTTGTGTGTGTTACTTTAGTTTGCTTTTGACGTTATCTGGTCTCTGCCCTTATGTGACGTTGTGTTTGATTGCCAGATGTCAGTGTCTTCGCTACCCTATATTGGCTTCGCTGATGGTGCTAGCCGTAGTACTCGAAACTTAGCTTCCGCTGCATGGGCAATCTATGCCCCAACAAACAAACTTATATCTTTACGAGGTGTATGTCTTGGCCGTGCAACCAACAACATTGCAGAGTATAGCGTCGTTATTGAATTATTGGTTGATGCTATTTCACTCAGAATTCGTCATTTGGTTGTGCAACTTGATTCGCAGCTTGTAGTACTACAGTTAAGTAATATCTACTCTATTTGAAGTCCTACTTTGTTACGGGTGTATTTGCGAATTCGCCTCTTGGAACGTTATTTTGATCACATTGAATATCAATATATTCCTAGATGTCTTAATACATTAACAGATGCATTGGCTAATTATGTATTGGACAGACATTTGAACCATTTATAAATTAAACACATAAAAATTCACACATTATAAAGTAAACCGATAGAAACCATCTGTATATATAACGATAAGTTTTTACAAAAAGTTTGTCCGAAGACCGAAATATCAAAATTTGAAGCTTATAGCTTCTACAAATTGACGTCATGGATGACGTTCATGGTAACACACGACTTCCCTAGCAACCCTATGGAGCAGTCGACTCATAGTTGCTGATACCCCTACAGTGTGATGTTGATTGCGTCATGGAACCTCTTCCAGAGTCATATCTGGAATGTCTGCTGTCAGGCCCTCTAAATTCTGTTCCACCACCTGATAATCTTAGGCATACTGTGGTGCTGTTGTTGCTACCTCTCCTCGTCGTTGGATAGGAGAGGTGCCAGGAGGTCTATACAATCCAACATCTGTGTTATCAACAAACATTTTGTGTTAGTCTTTGGATAAATATATATAAAACAAAAACATTTAAATATGATAAAAAATCACTAAAAACATTTAAAAAGAGAAAATGTGTGTACTTCTTACCAAGGTCTCCCCACTGAGCGTCCTCAGGTAGTGCTAAATACGGATCTCCTCAGAAATACAACCCAGGATAAGCATAGTCATCAACCATCAACATCTGGTTTTGAAGCCAGTCAAAGAAAATATCACCGTACTTGACGATTGGTCCTACCACGTGCCGGGCCATGAGCCGACACCATCTCAACATCCTTGGATCCCTAGGACCTGGTAAGTTCCACTCAACCTGTAGTCTAAATACGGGGACCCTCTCAAGGAAGAAGGACACTAACAAATATCCATACCCAAATTGTTTCAATTCACCTCGCCTGCATTTGGTTAATTGCTTTTTGATACTGCGAAGCACANCTTCAACACATGTAATCACATGGTTAGATTCATACTTTGGGCGACGAGATTGAAGACCCTGGATATTATCTTTGTGATCCAGGTTGCGATGGAGTATGTATAATTTGCAACACATGGATCCAATGTGTATGTTTCGTGGCTATGTCATCTTGATTTGAAATTTTTCGCATAGATCCACAGTGTATGATTGGTGGCTATGCTATATTTTGACGGCATGGATCCACAGTGTATGATTGGTGGCCATGACCTATGTCTATAATGTCATCAGTCTGTGATCTAAGTATGGGAATGCCTACCTCAGAATTGATATACATGATTTTTTGCAGATGCTTGGTTGTTTGCAGGTTTCCGATTAGATGTGCTCCTGGTTCTTGACACACACATGCAGCTTACAAAGTCTATCGGCTGTCACTGGTTCCAACCTCATACTTTGGGGGGCATTTTGTTACCCATGATTTTGGTCATCATGATGATGTATTGATGATGGTGTATTCAGACTCTTCATTAGAACTTTTTCCTGAGAAAAGTTACCTTCATCTCTTTCCAGAAATCACATTTTTGAGGACTGTTTGCAGGTTGCTAGTATATTTGTCTGCGAGAATGCATGATTCTCACAGGCTACTTTAATCCAGGGTGCGAGAAGTTCGCACTATGTTGTATTTCTAGGGTGCAAACTCTTTCTAAAGAAAGGAAAAAGATGAATTCTCGAAGCATCTAGAAGGGAATCTTCTAGAAGGATGAGATGGAATTCAAATGGTTATCCTAGTACTAGATTCCCTGATATTTTGGGATCATTCTTATCCAAGTAACCAATTCATTCTCTTCTATATATTGAGTGAATTCTCATGGAAAAGGTTAAGCAAACAAGGTTAAGTGAGACATTGGAGAATTGGTGAAAGATTGTGTGAAGGAATGAAGCTACAGCAGCTAGGGAACTCCAACAAGTTTATCAAAGGTGGTTGATATTCTTCATGCAAGTGAGAAAGTGTCTATGTCAGAGCTAAGGGCCATCGAAAGGAAGTTTACAACATCAAGGCTCAGCTTGTAATCTTTGTTTTCCATCAATATGATACATTAATGTGTCCCTTTCCCATAAAGTTAGTTCCACTTTATTGTATAACTCCTTGATCATATACATAGATTGACTGTTGAATAGATTGTGCTTTCTTCACTTCGGTTGGTTTGTATTGTTTTGATCTTGACTGTACGAGAGCACTAGAGTGAAGCAGGAGCAACAAAGACCAAAGGAAGCGATCATAAGGTATGTTCTTTAATCATGCCTCCTAGTACATTCAATAGTTAAAATCTAGGGAAAGAGTATCATTCTGCCTTGCTTTGTTCTAGATCCAGGTGGATCTAGGGAGATCGGTTTGTGTCCGCACTTACGGATTTATCCAATAACACCAGTGGTAATGGTACTCAAGAAAGAGGGTTCATGGCATATGTGTCCAGATTATAGAGATCTCAACAAGATCACTATTAAAGATAAGCTTCNACATGTAATCACATGGTTAGATTCATACTTTGGGCGACGAGATTGAAGACCCTGGATATTATCTTTGTGATCCAGGTTGCGATGGAGTATGTATAATTTGCAACACATAGATCCAATGTGTATGTTTCGTGGCTATGTCATCTTGATTTGAAATTTCTCGCATAGATCCATAGTGTATTCAGGTGGCTATGCTATATTTTGACGGCATGGATCCACAGTGTATTATTGGTGGCCATGACCTATGTCTATAATGTCATCAGTCTGTGATCTAAGTATGGGAATGCCTACCTCAGAATTGATATACATGATTTTTTGCAGATGCTTGGTTGTTTGCAGGTTTCTGATTAGATGTGCTCCTGGTTCTTGACACACACATGCAGCTTACAAAGTCTATCGGTTGTCACTGGTTCCAACCTCATACTTTGGGGGGAATTTTGTTACCCATGATTTTGGTCATCATGATGATGTATTGATGATGGTGTATTCAGACTCTTCATTAGAACTTTTTCCTGAGAAAAGTTACCTTCATCTCTTTCCAGAAATCACATTTTTGAGGACTGTTTGCAGGTTGCTAGTATATTTGTCTGCGAGAATGCATGATTTCACAGGCTACTTTAATCCAGGGTGCAAGAAGTTCGCACTGTGTTGTATTTCTAGGTTGCAAACTCTTTCTAAAGAAAGGAAAAAGATGAATTCTCGAAGCATCTAGAAGGGAATCTTCTAGAAGGATAAGATGGCATTCAAATGGTTATCCTAGTACTAGATTCCCTGATCTTTTGGGATCATTCTTATCCAAGTAACCAATTCATTCTCTTCTATATATTGAGTGAATTCTCATGGAAAAGTTTAAGCAAACAAGGTTAAGTGAGACATTGGAGAATTGGTGAAAGATTGTGTGAAGGAATGAAGCTACAACAGCTAGGGAACTCCAACAAGTTTATCAAAGGTGGTTGATATTCTTCATGCAAGTGAGAAAGTGTCTATGTCAATGCTAAGGGCCATCGAAAGGAAGTTTGCAACATCAAGGCTCAGCTTGTAATCTTTGTTTTCCATCAATATGATACATTAATGTGTCCCTTTCCCATAAAGTTAGTTCCACTTTATTGTATAACTCCTTGATCATATACATAGATTGACTGTTGAATAGATTGTGCTTTCTTCACTTCGGTTGGTTTGTATTGTTTTGATCTTGACTGTACGAGAGCACTAGAGTGAAGCAGGAGCAACAAAGACCAAAGGAAGCGATCATAAGGTATGTTCTTTAATCGTGCCTCCTAGTACATTCAATAGTTAAAATCTAGGGAAAGAGTATCATTCTGCCTTGCTTTGTTCTAGATCCAGGTGGATCTAGGGAGATCGGTTTGTGTCCACACTTACGGATTTATCCAATAACACCAGTGGTAATGGTACTCAAGAAAGAGGGTTCATGGCATATGTGTCCAGATTATAGAGATCTCAACAAGATCACTATTAAAGATAAGCTTCNCAAGTCTTGGGAGGATCATGCTAACAAGGTTCTACAACTACTAAAGGAGAAACAACTATATGCCAAACCATCCAAATGTTTCTTTGGGGTGAAGGAGGTAGATTATTTGGGTCATATTGCATCTCATGAAGGGGACAAGGTAGACCCTAACAATATGATGGACTGGTCGATTCCCAAAACATTGAAGACTCTTAGAGTTTTTTTGGGTTTAACATGTTACTATTGAAAATTTGTTTGGAACTATGGAAGAATAGCAACACCTTTAACAACATTAACTAAGAAGGATGCATTCTCATGGACTCCATAAGAAAGTCAAGATTTTGAAAAACTTAAAGATTCAATATGGAAAGCTCCTATCTTGACCACACCAGACTTCACAAAAACCTTTATTGTGGAATGAGATGCCTCGAGAAATGGAATTGGTGTTTTTCTAATGTAAGAAGGAAGGCCCCTTGATTTTGAAAATCGGTCACTCAAGGGAAAGGACTTACACAAACCCATTTATGAGAAGGAAATGATGTAAATACTACATGCATTGAAGCAATGTCGCCTTTACCTAATAGGTAGGTAATTCAAGGTCAAAACAGATCATGATAGTATTAAATACTTCTTGAAACAAACACTATCTTCAGAAGAACAACAAAAATGGGTGACCAAGATGTTGAGTTATGATTTTGAAATCATCTACAAAAAAGGGAAGAAAAATGTTGTGGCAGATGCACTCTCAAGAAAGGATGGAGATGTTGAGGCGTTTCTCTGTGCTATCTCGGTCATCCAACCTGATTGAATAATAGAAGCGAAGGATGAATGGAAGAATGCCGAAAAATATGTGGACTATCATTCAAAGGTTGCAATAGGATTCTAGTGCATCAGATACATTTACATGGAAAAATGATTCACTATGGTACAAAGATTGCTTATATTTATGTATGAACTCCCAACTCAAACAAAAGGTACTCTTGGAATTTCACACCTCTCTGGTAGGAGGGCACTCAAGATTTTTGAAAACCTACCATAGGGTCAAGAAGGAACTTTCTGGGATGGCCTTAAAACTCATGTTCAAAGGTTTGTGGCAGAATTTTTGGTTTTCCAACAAAATAAGGTGGAAAAAATTAAGACCCCAGGTATTTTACAACCATTATCCATCCCAAGTCAGTGTTGGGAGGAGGTTTCCATGGATTTCATCATAGGGTTANAGATCCCATCCTCACTGGACATTTTTGGACATAATTATTTTTTTGTTTGGGTACTCAATTGGCTCATAACATATCTTATCATCCTCAATATTATGGGAAAAGCGAGATAGTGAAAAAATGTCTGGAAGGCTAGCTTTTTTTCTTTGTCTCTAATAAAAAAACACAATGGTTCAAGTGGTTAACCTTGGAAGAATTGTGGTATAACACTTCCTTTCATACTGCAACAAAAATGACACAATTTATGGCACTCTATGGATATCACCCACCTTCCATCACTTCTTCTCTAAAAGAAAAATATAAGGTTCAAGCGGTGGAATATCACATCGAGCATCAACAACATGTTCTCCAACTCTTAAAGGACAACCTAACCATGTCACAAAATCGCATGAAGCAACAAGTAGATCGACATCGTAGTGAAAGAAGTTTTGAAGTAGGGGATTGGGTATTTTTAAGACTAAAACCATACAAATAGATGTCCCTCAAGCAAGCTAACAAGGATAATAAATTAGCACCAAAGTACTATGGCCATTATAAGGTGTTGCAAAATATTGGTACCATGTCATACAAATTAAATTTGCCTGCATCTTCGCGAGTACACCCAGTTTTCCATGTTTCATGCTTAAAGAAGGTTATAGGTGAAAAGATCCTAGTTCAAACTATATTTCCATAACTTTATGAGGAAAGAATAATCATATTGGAACCTGAAGCTATCATTGACACAAGAATTCGTTAGTTGAGGAATAGATCCATTTCAGAGTATCTCATTAAGTGGAGGAAACTACATGTTGAATATTCCACTTGGGAAGATGATTATTTTCTGTAGAAGCATCCAAAATTACTCAAGTGTTGCGGAAAACAATTATATAAAGGGGAGGCACATGTTAAGCCCTAAATAGTGGCACATTACCCCTTAATTAGGGAATATCACATTAGTATTGTTATTTTATGTATGTCATATTGGGTCCATTAATTGTAATTGTACCTCCTAGTCTCCTATGTATACCAAGGATACCTTTTCATTTGGAATCATCTTGTATTTGTAAATTTATGTGTTTTATAAGGAGATTTCCCCCTCGAAGAGGCTTATTATCTAAAATTCTCTCTTTTTCAAGAAGTTGAGTACTTATTTTGAGGTTTTTTATGCTATTTTGATATTTGGCTCTTAACATTTGATTTGACGATTTCAAAGATTATGAGAACTTGTTGAACCCTCTGAAGGGTCCTCTCCTATTCTAAGGATTTTTCCATTTCTTAATCTCCACATCGTCCATTCCCGAATTAGGAGGGAGGCATCAACCAATGTTTTTCATACAATTGAATTGTTTGTCAGTAATTTTCTAGGAAATCAGAACCATTCTACAAATGACATGGAAGCTAAATATTTGGAAACCATCACTCTTCCCCATGGAAAATTATTTTTGATAAGCCTCCAAAGGGTCTTGGCTGCTAAATCCCTGTTGAACCAAAAAATATTTTTGATCTTCCATACACTCATCTTCTTTGGCATTGTTAAACACAGCCATTTCACGAGAGGAATACCTTTGGCCTCCTTTATTTACGAGAGGAATACCTTTGGCATTTTTAAACACAACCATTCACTATAAATTAGTGATGTGGAGTAGAAAAATATAACATGAACCTGAATAAGAGAGGCGGTCATTAATTTAGCTTGCAGTAAAAGTTTTCCATGTGAAGCTATCAAAATGGAAAATGTGAATTTGAGTTATGGAAATAAAGAAGCTCAACCTCTCTGTAAAAATTCCAAAGGACTTGAAATTAATTATGTTAAGTCCCATTTGGATTGTTGAAGGGTGAATGCTTCCTCTAAATGTCAACTTTTATATGTTGGCTTTTGCATTAGCTATCTTGAAGTTTGATTTCGATGTGAATTTGAGATATGAAAATAACTAAGCTCAAATGCTTAAACTTAATAATGTCAAGACCTTTTTGGTTAGTTAAAGAGTGAATGATTCCTCTAAATGCCAACTTTAATAACAATATATTTTGAATTGTTCAAGTTACTCCTTCAATATCTCTTCATTGAAACAATTGTGTTTGGATAAGTTGTATTGATATTTATGAATTCAATATTATCATTATTGGTACTTAATAAGATGTTGTAACATGCTAGTAGATCTTGTTAACTTGAATTGCTAATTTGTAAATAAAACAAATTACTTCTAGGATGAAGACAAGGCAACACAATTTATAAAATTTAAACACCATTATCGAATCAATTGCTAATGGTGATGTTTTTTTACTCTCTAGCTAGTTATCTCCCAAGTCCAACATGGTATATTGCACAAATAAAAAATATTAAACTAAATCACAACTATGAGAAAAAATATCCTCAAACTCATGTCTATTACAAACTTTAGAAGATTGAGAAAGATTATCCTCAACATCCCCTTTGTCACAAATTTTAATAATTAACTTATCCTAAGGTGATTTTGGGTTAGATAAGTGAAAATATGGGGTGAAAGTGAAACTTTCCCATTAGTGAAAAGCACCACCTTTGCAAACATTATAACTAGATTATTGTTTGTGTAACCTTTTGGTTTTATGCCTTACTGGTTGAGGGGTTTTGTCAAACAATTCACATATGTAGCTTTATTTAGCTTGTGTGGTATGTTAAGTTTATAGAACAAATATTTTTCAATGATATATATCAACTTAAACAATAGTGAAGAAAATAGGAAAAAACAACAAAATAGCCACAAACTCAAATCTGTATATTATTTAATATATAGTTGACCTCAATACAAGAAAAGAGCAGACCTGGAAATATATATATATATATATATAGGAAAATGCAAGATGCGGTTGATAGCACCTCCAAGATACAATATAAAGGAGAGATATTGGCTTCACTGAGCCTCCAATAACTACATGCAGAAGATCTACAAGATCAATCTCTTTCCCTTCCTCTAAAACATTAAAATACTCTAGCTGAGTTGCGCCCTCACTAGCTGTAGCACACTCTATCAATTTGCATGGCCTATATCTAGCCCCAATACTCRATGAAATGGATTTTAACCTATAGGAAAGAGGACGACTGACTCATCTGAGGAATTTCCCAATTTTCCCTTTTTGTAGATGATAACAAYGACCTCAAATCAATGGATCTCTAACCCGAAGTGTGCCCTCCTTTAGGAAATTCRCCAAGTTTTGATAATAAATAATTATGGAGGATGAAAACCCCCAAGAATGTCAAGAAAGGTCGCTCTAGAGATGGAAAATGCTCCCAAGTCAATATCTCTTCCAKATCCAGCCACCAAAGGCCAAATCAAACTCCTCAAGGTTGCACAATGCGCCCTTCTTGCAAAAAACCCTCCAATAATGTACCCTCCTTCAGGAATGATAGAAGAAAATGATTTGATATGAATAGAGTGGTGAGGGTGGAATCTTTCACAACCTTGGCCAAGCTTGGACCAATAAAGGAGGGATTTTTCACCTTCGTGATAATGTCTAGGGTTTCTCTAGTCAAAACCCTCAAAACACTCAAGTTTCGAGAGCTCAAAGTTGCAAATAAAAAATGATCAAGAATAAGGAAGTGATGCACCCTCATCCTCTTTAATACTCCAACATTCTAATTCTCACTTAAATTATCAATTGGATTTCTAAAGTATTTTTCTCCACTTAGAAAATTAACTTATATTTCCTTATTAGCTAATGTTACTTTAATAATTTGACTTTAGTATCCTCAATAACATATTTTGGCCACATTAGTCCCCTTTTTGGTGAGAATATAGCCTAGGGGGGGAAACTAGTATACTAAGTCCTCCAGTTATTTAGTCATATGAAAGGGGATCTAACAGTCTTAATTTCATGAAATTGTTTGCCCAAAAGCAATTTTGAATCTATGTCCTGCAAGACTTGTTCACCTTCCCAAGAAGCATCCTCGATTGGAAAATTCTTCCATTTAATCAGATACTCCTTGATATTCCTGTTTCTTAACCTTTTTTGCCTGACCTCCAATAGATATTCAGGAATTAAAATCAATTGGCCCTCCTCATCATTGATCAAGTGGTGGAGTTTCATTTGTAATTGACACATGTTGACCCAATTCCTTCTTCAAGCATGACACATGGAATACATTATGGATTTTTCTCCCTGGTGGAAATTCAATCTCATATTCTACCTACCAACTCTTCTACTCACCTTGTATGGACCATATAAATGAGTCTTGGTTTTTTCCATGCCATTTGTCTTGATTGATGTCTAGTGATATGGTTGTAACCTCAAATAGGCCAAGTCTCCCACTTCAAATCTACACTCCACCTTGTTTTTATCTTCATAGATCTTCTATTGGTTGTGATCCCACTGCAAATGATCCTTAATCTCCCTAAGGATTTCTTGAATTTCTTGGACCCAATCCTTAGCCATAGGAGCCATGTTGTACCTAAGCACAACCTCCATGAAGTTGAGTGAATCATAGCCATAGAATTCCCTGAAGGGTATCATGCCAATGGACCTGTGATGGGTAGTGTTATAACAATACTTGATCGAGATTTATGTAGGAACACAATGAAATATAGAAATACACACAAACACAGAGATGCAACGGAAATAAGACTTCATTTCATTAATAAAAAATGACTGAAATATGCTTACAGACAGAATGGAAATAAACTAGCTAGGGCGTTGGTAGCTTATCTCTGAGAAGAGATGTGGCCGCTACTCACATCCGTGAGAAGATGATTACAACGAGGCTCTGAAGGCCCTTTTACAATAAACAGGAATGCCAAAAGTCCTATACATCCAAAAACGTAACCCTGGCAGATGAAGCGCCAAAAGTCATGTGGGCCACGTTTGGGTAAGTTGGTACATCAACTTCCCGGGGTCGTAACGTTTGCATACGATCTTCGTTTTAGGCCTATGATAGCCCATTGGAAAGATCTATCCGAGGACTACAACATTTGCACAATATTTCATATGCAACATACCCCAAAAAACGTCATTTAGGGCCTCAAAACGGCTCCAGAAGTTCAGGACCCGAAAAACTACTAAAAATAGTAAATTGTGCGAAAACTAAAAAACTTAAAGAAGCAATGGTGGGGGTCCAAGTGGAATAGGTGGGTGGCCACCAATATCCACCTGGATCATTCCTCCCCCCTTAGGAAGAAATGGTCCCCATTGCGTTGAGTTCCTCCATGANATCCAGCCACCAAAGGCCAAATCAAACTCCTCAAGGTTGCACAATGCGCCCTTCTTGCAAAAAACCCTCCAATAATGTACCCTCCTTCAGGAATGATAGAAGAAAATGATTTGATATGAATAGAGTGGTGAGGGTGGAATCTTTCACAACCTTGGCCAAGCTTGGACCAATAAAGGAGGGATTTTTCACCTTCGTGATAATGTCTAGGGTTTCTCTAGTCAAAACCCTCAAAACACTCAAGTTTCGAGAGCTCAAAGTTGCAAATAAAAAATGATCAAGAATAAGGAAGTGATGCACCCTCATCCTCTTTAATACTCCAACATTCTAATTCTCACTTAAATTATCAATTGGATTTCTAAAGTATTTTTCTCCACTTAGAAAATTAACTTATATTTCCTTATTAGCTAATGTTACTTTAATAATTTGACTTTAGTATCCTCAATAACATATTTTGGCCACATTAGTCCCCTTTTTGGTGAGAATATAGCCTAGGGGGGGAAACTAGTATACTAAGTCCTCCAGTTATTTAGTCATATGAAAGGGGATCTAACAGTCTTAATTTCATGAAATTGTTTGCCCAAAAGCAATTTTGAATCTATGTCCTGCAAGACTTGTTCACCTTCCCAAGAAGCATCCTCGATTGGAAAATTCTTCCATTTAATCAGATACTCCTTGATATTCCTGTTTCTTAACCTTTTTTGCCTGACCTCCAATAGATATTCAGGAATTAAAATCAATTGGCCCTCCTCATCATTGATCAAGTGGTGGAGTTTCATTTGTAATTGACACATGTTGACCCAATTCCTTCTTCAAGCATGACACATGGAATACATTATGGATTTTTCTCCCTGGTGGAAATTCAATCTCATATTCTACCTACCAACTCTTCTACTCACCTTGTATGGACCATATAAATGAGTCTTGGTTTTTTCCATGCCATTTGTCTTGATTGATGTCTAGTGATATGGTTGTAACCTCAAATAGGCCAAGTCTCCCACTTCAAATCTACACTCCACCTTGTTTTTATCTTCATAGATCTTCTATTGGTTGTGATCCCACTGCAAATGATCCTTAATCTCCCTAAGGATTTCTTGAATTTCTTGGACCCAATCCTTAGCCATAGGAGCCATGTTGTACCTAAGCACAACCTCCATGAAGTTGAGTGAATCATAGCCATAGAATTCCCTGAAGGGTATCATGCCAATGGACCTGTGATGGGTAGTGTTATAACAATACTTGATCGATATTTATGTAGGAACACAATGAAATATAGAAATACACACAAACACAGAGATGCAATGGAAATAAGACTTCATTTCATTAATAAAAAATGACTGAAATATGCTTACAGACAGAATGGAAATAAACTAGCTAGGGTGTTGGTAACTTATCTCTGAGAAGAGATGTGGCTGCTATTCACATCCGTGAGAAGATGATTACAACGAGGCTCTGAAGGCCCTTTTACAATAAACGGGAATGCCAAAAGTCCTAGACATCCAAAAACGTAACCCTGGCAGATGAAGCGCCAAAAGTCATGTGGGCCCCGTTTGGGTAAGTTGGTACATCAACCTCCCGGGGTCGTAACGTTTGCATACGATCTTCGTTTTAGGCCTATGATAGCCCATTGGAAAGATCTATCCGAGGACTAAAGCATTCACACAATATTTCATATGCAACATACCCCAAAAAACATCATTTAGGGCCTCAAAACGGCTCCAGAAGTTCAGGACCCGAAAAACTACTAAAAATAGTAAATTGTGTGAAAACTAAAAAACTGAAAGAAGCAATGGTGGGGGTCCAAGTGGAATAGGTGGGTGGCCACCAATATCCACCTGGATCATTCCTCCCCCCTTAGGAAGAAATGGTCCCCATTGCGTTGAGTTCCTCCATGAGATGAGGAAACTTCTGATGAACTTGGTCCCTGGTGAGCCATTTGCCTTGGTGAAGGAGTTGGCCTACTTTGACAACTCGATATAGCGATATCCTTTGTTTTCGGGTGTGCTTGACCTATGTATCCATGATCTGATCAGTTCTGGCTTGTTCCATGCAGTCTATACGTAACTCTGTTGGTGTGAGTTGTTTTGTCATGTCGGATGTGTCTAGTAGAGGTGGAAAGTAGGGCCGAAGGCGGTCCACATTGAACACTGGGTGCAGACCAAGAAATGGTGGAATGTTGAGCTCAAAGGCCTTTTCCCCTATAACCTTGGTGAGAGTGTACAACCCATATCGAAGCAGACGAAGCTTGTAGTGGGGTCCAGCGAGGTGCTCCTTTTGCAAATGCAACCACACTTTGTCGCCAACTTGGAAGTTGTGTGGCACCCGATGTTGATCATGTCATTGCTTGTACTTAGCATTGGTTCTGTCCAAGATGTCATGAACCTGTTGGCGGATGTGTTGAATGTGCTCAATGAAGTTGTTTGCCTTATCCACCTCAGACTGGACATGAGATGAATCTTCCTGAGTAGCCACAAAT
>JZKD02S0328960.1:23063-36573 GCA_000966675.3 Picea glauca
GATTTATGTAGGAACACAATGAAATACATAAATACACATAAACACAGAGATGCAGCGGAAATAAGACTTCATTTCATTAATAACAAATGACTAAAATATGCTTACAGACATAATGGAAATAAACTAGCTAGGGTGTTGTTAGCTTATCTCTGAGAAGAGATGTGGACGCTACTCGCATCCATGAGAAGATGATTACAACGAGGCTCTGAAGTCCCTTTTACAATAAATGGGAATGCCAAAAGTCCTAGACATCCAAAAACCTAACCCTGGGAGATGAAGCACCAAAAGTCATGTGGGCCCCGTTTGGGTAAGTTGGTACATCAACTTCCCGGGGTCGTAACGTTTGCATATGATCTTCGTTTTAGGCGTATGATAGCCCATTGGAAAGATATATCCGAGAACTACAACATTTGTGCAAAATTGCATGATAAAAATGTCATTTAGGGCCTCAAAACGGCTCCAGAAGTTTAGGACCCGAAAAATGCTAAAAATAGTAAACTGTGCGAAAACTAAAAAACTGAAAGAAGCAATGGTGGGGGTCCAAGTGGAATAGGTGGGTGGCCACAAATATCCACCTGGATCAATAATCCCCTAAATGAATCCATTTGACCCATGCTCTCTATTGTACTACAACATAATTCTCAAGGTATCCTTCCACCCATTTATTTACTATTTTTGTTTTTCCATCATTCTGAGGGTGGTAGCTCATGCTAGGAGTTAATTCAGTGCCAATAATTATTCATAACTCCTTCCAGAAAGTGCTTATGAACCTATTATCCATGTCACTGACAATATTCTTGGGAAAATCATGCAATCTGAAAACTTCTTTGAAGAACAATTCTTCTACCTGAGATGCACTATACTCCATGGAAATGGCAAAGAAATGTGTGAACCTGGTCAAGTGATCCACAACTACAAAAATTCCATCCTTTCCCTTCACTTTAGGAAAACCTATGATGAAATCCATATATATACTTTCACATTTATATTTTGGAATGGGAAGTGGTTGCAACAAACCTTTTGGGTGGGTATGCTCAACCTTGTTTTTCTGACAAGTTGTGCATTCTTTAACATAGTGCATAACATCTTCATTAAGGCCCTTCCATGCAAAATTCTCTCTAATATGCCTGTAATTTTTTAGGAACCCTTGTTGGCGAGCTAGTGGTGAATCATGGAATTCCCTTAGCACCCTTTCCTTGAATTTCGATTCTGGTACCGCATAAATCCTTCCCTTATAGTAGATAAGGTCATCCAAAATCCAAAACCTCTCATCCTAAATTTTCCCATCCATTATCTCACATGAAAACTTGTTTTTGGAGTACTCTACTAAAAGATGTGATTTCTATTCAACCAAAATTTATGACAAGGCGTAAGTTGAAGGCCTCCTAGACAAGGCATATGCTATAATATTATTCTTCCCTTTGACAAACTCTATGTCAAAATCATAGGCCTGGATTTTTCTTACCCATTTTTGTTTCCTTTGATTTAGGTATTTTTGCTCCAAAAAGTATTTGAGGTTGTTGTGATCTGTTTTGACTATAAACTTGGCTCCCACCAAGCATTGTCTGAACTTAGCTAGCACATGCATTATAGCTAGCATATCCTTATCATATATAGTATATAATAACTCATGTCCTCTTAGTTTTCTTCTTTCAAAAGAAATAGGATGCTTGTTCTACATAAGGACAACACCAATTCCTTCCCTTGATGCCTCACACTCTAGTATGAATGGTTGAGAAAAATCTGGTAAAGCTAGGACCAGACAAGTGATTATGACCTTCTTCATCTTGTCAAAAGTTTGTTTGGCTACTTCAGTCCACGTAAAATCATCCTCCTGGTTAGATCATTCAAGGGTTCACAAAGTTGTGAAAACCCTTTAATGAATCTCCTATAGTAGGTGAAAATACCAAGAAATCCTCATAGCTCTGTGATGTTCCTAGGTGTTGACCAATCCAACATGGTTTGTATCTTCTCTTGATGAACTTGTAATCCCTTTTCTCCAAAGATATGCCCCAAATATAATAATTATATCATCTCAAACTCACATTTAGACTCTTTGGAATACAAGGATTGTTCCTCCATGATGTTCAAAATTTGATCCAGATGCTTGAGGTGATCCTCCCAAGTTTTTTTATAGATATGAAAATCATCAAATAAAACCAAGAGATACTTCCTCAACTGTTTATTGAAAATGTGATTCATGCAAGATTTAAATGTAGTTGGTGTGTTAGTTAGCCCAAAAGGCATAACTAAGAACTCATAATGGCCATAATGGAACTTGAAGGCCATTTTGTGGATATCATGTTCCCTTACCTGAATCTGATGGTACATTGAACAAAGATCAATCTTTGAAAAGTAAACTGTGGCATGGAGCTCATCAATAAATTCATCAATCCTGGGAATTGGATACATGTTTTTAATTGTTTTCTTGTTTAGTTCCTTTTAGTCAATGTAAATTCTCATTGTGCCATCTTTTTTCTTAACCAACACAACTCAAGATTCAAATGGGATTGAGTTAGGCTTAATGTGTCCCATGTGCAACAACTCCTTGATAGCCTTCTCAATTTCATCTTTGAACCTTTTTGGGTGTCGGTAAGGAGTGGTGATGACCGATTTAGGTCATTTTTCTATCTCAATGGCGTGTTCAAAACCCATATTCGGTGTCTTCTCTGGAGGAATTTTCGCAAATACCCTTTCATTCTTTCCAAGTATCCTTTGTATGGAATGTGAATGGTGTTGGAGCCCTTCCTGAGTGGTTTTTAGTGAAACTAAACACTATGTTGCATAAGCCACGTCCTCACACCTAAATATAGCCTCCATGCGCTTTGTTTAAACCACCCTGGGAACAATCTTTGTCATCCCCTTCAATGTCACCCTCTTTCCTTCTTCATAATTGAAGGACATCTCCATAGGTTTGTAATTTGTAGTGATATGACCCAAGGTGCTAAGCCCCTGAAATCCAACTATAGCATTGGTGTATAGTAGGTCCATCACATAGATATCTTGTGTCAAATTATAAGTTCCTAAGGTAAGACTCATCTGTGGAATATTTTTGTCACATGGCATGGCAGGTCCCCCTACTACCTCCACTAAGAATCCATCATACTCAATAGTAGGGAGGTGTCTCCTATTTAACAAGGCAACATAAATAAAGTTGTGGGAGTCCCCACCATCAATAATTATTGTGACCCTTTGTCCTTGGAGGACTCCTCTCATTCTGAAAGTGTTGAATTTTGGTACCCCACTGATGGATGCAATAATAGCCTTCTTAATTCCTGCTTGGTTAAGCATTGACTCTTCTTCTTATTCCCCATGTGTGGCCTACTCTTTTGTTTAGGTCACTTATATATTTTGAATGTGCCCCACATCATCTTTCTCCTCAATGTTAGAAAGTGCTTAAATGTAGTGGATTGTCCCTTTTCCCATGCATTTATGCCCCGGTTCCCATGGTTCTTTACAAGTGTATCATAGTTGTTTTCTTGACAACTCCCTTTTGGTAGCTTCATTCAAATTTCCCTTTACCTCTATCTACAATTATTTGATCCTTTCATGGAATGCTATCACTTTATATATAGAATAGGTAGCTTGATTGCATGCAATCATTTATGTGATTCTCTATTTAGAACAGGTTATGTAATCCAGTGATGTCAGGAATATTAGCAAGATTAACGGTGAAGATGAATCATGAGTGTAGTGACAATCATTCGCAAAGATGAAACACTTTCTATTCATATTAGTTGTAATTTTCACGATGTATTTTATGTTTCCAAGCGTGAGCTCAATACCTGCACATTTAGACAACATAAAGGATTCTAGTGTCACCTATGATGTTTGACAGTATGCTGCAAAAGAGGATGTCATCACAGACAATATATAGGTGATATAAACTTAAATCAATGAATTAGAGACATAGATTATCTAATTTTAACAAATAAATTTGTTATGTAGTCTTTACTGGCAGCCTGCAATGCAACTTGTTCTTATACTCGATCATCTACTGTGTCTATACCAAAAGGAAAATTTATGGTTGCTCCAGTTTCCTTTACAGGGCCATGTAAGAATGCTAATATTATGGTGAATTTAAAGTCCTAATATTCATTACTTGGGCAATGTGATTTATATATTTCCTTCTTTTGAGCAATTTGATTTATATATTTCCTTCTTTTGAGCAGTGGGATTTATTGAGTTGATAACTGGGGACCTCATTGCACCAACCACCATTAGATTATGGAACAAAGAAAATAAACACTACTAGTTTCAGTTCAAGGATGTAAATGGTCTAACTGTCGAAGGCCGGGGGAGTTTATATGGACAAGGAGCCTCATGGTGGATGTGTAAAAAATAGGAACAATGAGGCTTTGCATATAGGGTTTAGGGAAGACATGTTTGACTGCTAAATTGAAGAGCTTGTGTATGTGAGGGTTGAGGATAGGCCCTCTAATTTTAAAATTTTCATCTTGGTATATTTCAATGTCCTTAGCTTTCCCATTTGCTAGTCGCTTAAACCCGAACTCTATGTCATCCAAATAAAAAACATCATCCTCTATAGAGACAATAGGAATGGTGTTCATGGAATTAGGGAACTCGTAAAGAATTTTAAGGTAAGAATTTAGTATTGTGGATTATAATTTTCCTCCAGAACTTCTTAGGATCAAGCTTAGATAATTGTTAAAGTTCCTCTTTCCTTTTATTGATATAGTACCTTTTCTTCCTTTTAATTAGGTATTTTTATGTATTGATCTTATCAAGTTTTAAGGACTCATTAGAAGCATACCTAATGGATTTACTAGAAATTTTACACTCTTTACCATACCAAGGGTTGGATTTTCTAAGGTTTGTCAACTCAAGAAGTCTTTTTATTTTTCAAAGCAATCTCTGCAAGCTTGGTATGCTAAGATCAACAATGTCTTTCTTTGACTTGGTTTCAAACGTTGTGAATCTAATCAAAACTTGTATGTACTCCATACCAATGGAGACGCTTTGATTGTTTTGTATATGTATATGATATCCTCATTACTAGAAATAATAATGATCTCATCCTTATATTAAAGAAACAACTTGTTGACTCTTTTGACATGACAAAACTTGGTACTCTGAATTATTTTTTAGGTCTTCAAGTATTACTACTATGTGATGGATTTTTCATTTCTCAGTCTAAATATGTGATGGATCTTTGAAACATTTTAATATGGCTAATTGTAAGCCATGTGCTACTCCTTTTCAATCTAGAGTAAATCTCACCAAAACGTGTCAAACACTTGCAGTCGATGCTATACTTTATCAACAATTGGTCAACAATCTTATTTATCTTACTCGTAGTCGACCCAACATTTCATTTGTTTTTAGTGTTGTTTCTCATTTTATGTAGGACCCTAAATACATCCACTGGAAAGTGGTCAAACGAATCGTCCATTATCTCAAGGGTACCACTCATTTTGGTATCAAGTATTGTCGAAGTTCATATTTGCTAGGCGGTTTCACCGAATTTGACTGGGATGGCGACAATGATGATCAAAATTCCACTTTTGGATATATTTTTTTATTTATCACTAGACCATTGGTGTGTTTGTACACAAAACATAAGGTAATGTCCTTGTCAACTACATAAGCAAAATATTGTGGTGTTGTTCAAGAAGGTACTGAAGCAGTATGGATTGACCAACTTTTGGGAGAACTTGGCCTTCCTTTTCATACCTCGAATATAATCTACAATGATAATCAAAGTGACATACAATTTGTAGACAATCCTTTTTTTCATAGTAAGATAAATCATGTTGAGCTCCATGCTCACTTTTTGAGACAACTAGTTCATGAGAATGTTGTCTCACTTGAATATTGCAACATAGATTATTAGGTTGTTGATATCTTTACCAAACCTTTAGTTGAAGCTATATTTATCAATATCAATACGATGCTTGGTATTCAAGAAGATAAAATTATCGGGGGGGGGTTTCATATTGATCTAATTTCACCTCCTAAATATTTAGACACGTGTGCTAGTGAGGGGGTGTTGGAACATCAAGCATTGATGGTTCATCACACATCTCTCAAATTCAGTCAATTGAGCGGTTGACCTAGATTTGGATACATTCATATTGTAAATCAAATATATTTTTACATCACTCGATCGAGTAGTCAAAATTCGTGTCGAACTAGCAGTTGACCAACAGTCAAAGACGATCGGGCGGTGGATCAACCAACCCAATAATAAACTACTAGTTGGATGCATAGGAGGTCATTTCAAGCATCATTTTCGAGCCGAATCAACAACTCATATTTGACAAAGTCAACTCTAACAACCGACAGTTACATGTGGACAAGATCTTCCATATTTTATGGAATTTGGTTAGATATTGAGGCTATAAACAATATACCCCTTGGGTCATTATTATCAAGCAATTGAGTTGATATCATATGGAGATATCAAGATACAACATGCACTATAATGTTATGATTACAATACATTTTTCTTAAGTGTTGTAAGGGTGTCTTTAGACACCACCTTTTGTCTTCAATGTTTTTTCATTTCCTCTTGGATTATCCGCATTGTTGTCTTTTAGGTTTCATTTCATGTTCCACCCTATTCCCCAACAATAACACATAGAATAGAAATCAACATGGTCCCACAAGATGTGTTTTGTGAAAAAATAATGAAAATTTGTAAACAAAAGTTTTGTACATTGCTCATATGCTAGTGAGGTTTAGATATAAATAATACAATTGTCAAATGGGAAAAATGAATGGAGAGTGAAATTGATTTTAGCCTATTTTGAAAATTGGTTCAAGGATAGAACAATGGAAGCTCATAAGGATTTTCCATGCTTTATAATATGGGGGTTCTGGCTTACGAGAAATGATGATGATATTACAAAGAAGTGATACTCCCTTTATATTGTGTGTCACCAAATTATATTCACCTATGTAAAATCAAGAAACCTATCAAATCCAAACTTCCAATGCTTCTTGAGGCTCGAAAAATCAATAAGTTAAGGCTTTGGGTTTCTTTGATGGTTCATGTCAAGGAACTCTAGGAGATTGTGGCGCTAGAATAATTTTTCTTATATGTGAAAATCATTTCATTTCTTTTAAATATGTAGTTGGTTCAAGAAAAAATAATAAAATTCATGAAATTTGTGATATATGGTTTCTTATGAAAATTGCAATTGATGGAAGAATAAAAATCCTTGGTTCGACTCAAAATGGATCTTGGAATGGCCCAATGGTAGAATCCACATTTAAATCTTACACATCAAAATCATGAGCAAAATGTTCGAGGTAAAAGTGAATCTTTTAGAAATTTCCTTTTCCCATATACATAGAGAATTTAATTAGTGAAAAAACAAATTTCTTAAATAAGCTTTAATGGAGTCTCTCCTCAAGAATGTGTTAAATATTTACATTGAATTTTTTATTGTGAAAGTTTGGTTTGTTGTTTGTATCCATTTTATTTGGATTTCTGGTTTTTTTTCTAGCTTGACAATGATCCAAGAAAGGATTGTATTAAATGCATTATTGTACTATAATTCACAAGCTAACGTTGAGAAAGCCATTGGAGTATTGTAGTATTTAATATATGATACCCATTGGATAATTGTAATATTCAATATAGGATACCCTATAGAGGTTTCTTGGAATAAGGAATCATATTTGTCTATGGATTTGAAAGAGTAAGTAATACTTGTTAGGGTGAATTCATGAAGGTGGGTAACACTTTCGTGAGAATCGGATCTCCAAAATTTCGAAAGACATTTTTTTGGCCGAAAGTCCTATTTTTTCGGCTGAACCTTTGAACATCAAATCGAATGGTACTCTGACGATGCCCTTGATTTTCATGTACAATTTTAGACGAACGATTATTTTTCATCCAGTAACATCTTTTCAACTGAAAGATATTATGGCCGAAATAATATTTTGGCTGAAAGAACTTTTCGGCTAAAAGAATCTTTCGGCCGAAATATATTTTGGATGAAAAATTATTTATATATTATCCACACATCATGCCTGCTATAGTTTTCGTGAATTGTTAGTTAGTTCATATAGTTTGGTGTTGGTGATACCGTTTGGTGTTTGGTGTTGTAAGTCGTTGTTGCAGGTGGGTGGACGGGTGGTCTTGTGGATGTTGGAGCAACAAGAGAGTGGACATTGGAGCTATGGGCAGGCGGACGTTGGAGCTGTGGGCATTCGGTCCAGGAACATTTAGATTAGGAAATTTTAATTTTAGAATTTAGAATTTATTTTTAGATTTTTGACACAGACTTATTCGGCCTTGTCCATGTACAGTGACAGGCCTGAATTCGGACCTATACCTGTACATGGATAGGGTCGAATATGGCCCTGTCCCTTAGCTTAGTAAAGGCTATGTGTTACACTATGACCATTACAGAATTTAGAATTTAAAGTATGTTTAAATTTTAAATTTATAGCTAAAAATTAGAATTTAGAATTTATTTTTAGATTGTTGACAGGGCCTTATTTGTCCTGTCCATGTACAGTGACATGCCCTCATTCCGGCCTGTACATGTACATGGACAGGTCCGAATATGGCCTTGTCCCTTAGCTTAGTAAAGTCTATGTGTTACACTATGACAATTACAGAATTTAGAATTTAAAGTATGTTTAAATTTTAAATTTCTAGTTAAAAATTAGAATTTAGAATTTTTTTTTGGATTGTTGACATGGCCTTATTCGGCCTGTCCATGTATAGTGAGAGGCCCGAATTTGGGCCTGTACCTATACATGGATAGGGCCAAATATGGCCCTGTCCCTTAGCTTAGTAAAGCCTATGTGTTACACTATGACCATGACAGACTTTAGAATTTAAAATATGTTTAAATTTTAAATTTCTAGTTAAAAATTAGAATTTAGAATTTATTTTTAGATTGTTGATAGGGCCTTATTCGGTCATGTCCATGTACAATGACATGCCCGAATTCGAGTATGTACCTGTACATGGACAGGGTCGAATATGGCCCTGTCCCTTAGCTTAGTAAAGGCTATGTGTTACACTATGACCATTACATAATTTAGAATTTAAATTATGTTTAAATTTTAAATTTCTAGTTAAAAATTAGAATTTAGAATATATTTTTAGATTGTTGACATGGCCTTATTTGGCCCTCTCCAGGTACAGTGACACGCCCGAATTTGAACATGTACATGTACATGTACAGGGTCGAATATGTCCCTGTCCCTTAGCTTAGTAAAGTCTATGTGTTACACTATTATCATTACATAATTTATAATTTAAATTATGTTTAAATTTTAAATTTCTAGTTAAAAATTAGAATTTAGAATTTTTTTTAGATTGTTGACATGGTCGTATTCGACCTTGTCCATGTACAATGACGGGCCCGAATTCGGGCCTCTACCTGTACATGGACAGGGCCGAATACGACCCTGTCCCTTACCTTAGTAAAGGCTATGTGTTACACTATGACCATTACAGAAATTAGAATTTAAATTATGTTTAAATTTTAAATTTTTCGGAAATTTAAATTTTTAGTTAAAGATTAGAATTTAGAAATATTGTTTAGAATGATGACAAAGTCTTATTCGGCCATGTCCATGTACAGTGACAGGCCTGAATTCGGGCTTGTACCTATACATGGACAAGGTTGAATATTTAATGTCTTTGAAAGTGTTAAGTTCAATGAGTTAAGTTCAATGAGTTAAGTTCAACTAACTTGACTAAGTTAGTTCCATATTGTAAACTTAACGAGTTGCAAAAAATAGACAGAGGCCTGAAAAGACTTTAAACTTTAGGGAAGGACATAGATTAGTTATTCTAACTATAAATTGTGAGACCAAGGGATAAACATGACTGCTACAGGGCCACCACTACCCTGAATAGTGCCCAAAGTGAACAAAATTAGACTCTGACAAAAACTGGAAAGAAACATCACCATAAAGGACCTAGTACATATCACAATATTTAACAGACCTAAAAAAAAGCTTGAAACACAAAAATATGTCTATAGTAGTTGCTGCAATAGGAGCAAAATAAGTACAACTTTGACAAAAACTCCACTTCTCTGCTAATAGTATTGCTAATTTAATTTTTTAGGAAATTTAATTTTTTAGTTAAAAATTACAATTTAGAATTTTTGTTTAGAATGTTGATAGGGCCTTATTCGTCATTGTACATGGACAGGGTTGAATATGGCCTTGTCCCTTATCTTAGTAAATTCTATGTGTTACACTATGACCATTATAGAATTTAGAATTTAGATTATGTTTAAATTTAGAATTTTTAGGAAATTTAAATTTTTAGTTAAAAATTATAATCATGGATAAAATAGGGATAAAGTAAGTGTACAGAACCATGAATCAAACCTGTTGTAATCGTACTAGCTAATTGTATAGGGTTGAAAATGATGAAGTAATGAGCTAATATGATATGAAACCACAACAAGCCCTTTGAACAAATTGAATTACACTACATTCTTTGCTTAGAAGTAATTCCATCATATTTGGTACATAATGACACTGATGTTGCACTCTTATTTATTAGGGTCCTACTCCTAGTATAGGATACGAATAAGAACTATACTGGTTGTGCTCATATGTTACATGTATGCACTTCTTATAACTTTTCATATTTATGGGATTGGTTCTAACTCAGTACTAATACAAATACAACAACAACCTTTATATTCAACTTATCTATGCGTCTATGATCTCAACATAATATAGGGTTATGACTCACAAAAATATTTGTTCATGCTCTATGATGTGTAACAAGGATAAGTATAAGCATAATATAGATATTATTGAATCCACAGTAATAACTAAAAGTATTACATAGCTAAACTGATGTGTGGTTGATATGTTGTTATCCTTATTTGAGCTTATTGTATCTCCATATTAAGATTACATGACTAACATGAGCTATGAACATAATCATAATCCAATAATGTTTGAATATGATTAATATAGTCGTATAAGCAACTTCATAGATAACAAATCCGTGTTGTATTGAGAATCATTGCCTTTGTTTCAACATAACATAGCTTAGTTCGATCTATAATCAAGCACTATAACCTATCTATAAGAAAACCATAATCACAATCTATGGCCTATTCCATCCATTCATGTTATATTATCATAGAATATTCACGCTTGGTTAACTCTATACCAATGTAATCTAGTATTTATTGCACTATTGATATGATAGATTCATTGTTTCCAGCTTTATGTACTATTTATTAGGATGAATTCAAACTTGTCCCTATACATGGACTGGTCGTATTCGAACCTGTCCATGTACAGGGACATGTCTTAATTCGGGCCTATCACTCTACATGTCAGGGCTGCATTTGACCATGTCCATGTACAAGGATAATTGAAACTAAAAAATCTTGAATGATCTTGTGATTATATGTCCCATATAGTATTATTACTCTTCCGCATATTGGAAAAATTATATAAAATTTAGATTTCCATCTCCTTGACCCAACAAAGTAGATCAATTCTTTTTCCTCCACTTTTTTTCTTCCCTTTCCAAGTCATAGTCCACGGGACTATGAATTGGCCATGGGGGGAAAGCGTTGTGGCCAAGCCATGGGCACGCCAATGGCCTGACCATAGGGATGAGACCTCACAACCAAGTTACAGTCCAAGTCACATTCATACTTATCCCTTCCATTGCCTGATCAACCAACATCAAATTCTAATGTTAGCAGGATGTCCTTTTCAATCAAAACTACTTAAATCCAAGTACTAAATTTTTTTAGCTGAACACTAATTGCAGAATTGTTTAACAATGAAAATATTAAAAACCCAGGTGTTTGTTGAATTTTTCCATGTCCTCCTTCTTTTCCATATAGCCATATAATATACATTTTTCACTAGTCAGGTGAGTCAGCAATCCATGGCGATCCCAATGAGCTCGACCTCTTCCTTATTTTAAGAAATCTTTCTGTAAACGGTCTGCCTCCATGTAGCCAACTGCGGAATCCTAAAAAATTAGCAGGCTTATGCCATAATGCCCCTTTGGACCGTAGGCTTGTCTTGCCTTGATGGGTTTATATGGTTTGAAAGCTTCCAACAGTTCTTTGGTTCCCATGCCAAAATCTATTTTATTTTTTGTCTGAATTTCGATTGGTACAGAATCCCAACTTTAATTAGCCGAAATTTACCTTTAGAATTTGTTTAAACATTCAGATTTTAAAAATAAAAACTTATCTTGCGTAGAAAAACCAAGATTTTTATTTTCCTTATGCCTTGTCTGAGAGTAACTAAAAGAGATGTGAGGATATTTATAAAACTCATAATAAAATAAAAATAAAATTGCATAGTTCATTCTTAACCCTCTATCTTTCTACATCTAAAAAATTATGTGAATATTTATTGAATCCAAGATTAAAATGAATTTACTATGATGTGTAATAGTTAAAACGATTGCATTCTGATTATAAAAGTGTTATAAAATTCTGTGCATAAGTGTGTTATATAGTTTGGTAGAGGTAGAAGAAATCTTTATGTTTATATTAAATTTTTTAATATTTGTACATTTATATTTATGTTTATTTTAAATTTGTTAATTAGTATTTAGATTTTAGATTTGGTATGTGCCCATTTGTTCTGGTCTAGTTTAGATTTAAAGACTATTGACCACATAATTTATTAAGAGGTTTAATTCAAATAACTTTATGCATAGAAATATATTTCGTTCTTTCTGTTATATTCAAATATTATCCGCCGAACATCATCTTAATATTTTTAATAAATTATATTTCTTGTAAATATAATACAAATAAATTTGTTCCTCTCTTTCTTTTTCTTTAAATATAAATATGTTCTTCTATTTCTTTAAATATAAATCTGTTTTTACAAATAAATCTGTAAATATAATATATATATATATATATATATATATATATATATATATATATATATAGGAAGACAATTTAAAAATTACATGTTTATATGTTCAAATTATACGTGCACAAACAATAAATTTATAAACAATATGGATTTAGTTAATTTGATAGAGACATTTAACAATCAAATATTAATAATAGAGTAAGCATTTAAGTGATTAGTCTGTGCTTGAGCAGTCAACCAGGAGTCAAATCTACTGTCTTTCACTATGGTGTTAAAGACTTAGATTCAAATGCCCTGCTTTTCTGTGCATAGATAATCTCTTATTAAAATTGGTTGTGACTTAGCCGTGGGGGGAATTCTTGTGGCCAAGATGTGGGCACTCCCACGAATTGGCCACATGTTTGGATCCCCGCAGCCAAATCACGGTCATTTCAAACGTTTTGTATTTTATAAAAATTTCAAACTATCCAACTTTTTATTTCAAAAGTTTTGTATTTTATAAAAAATTTAAATCTTTAAGGATTCAATTTATAAATCCATTTTTACATATGTAATATTAGATTATCATAAGTTATAAATATTATTTTACAGATTGTTGATTCTAGAATTCCTTGCACTGTTTATCTTATAATTTGTAAAGGAATATTTGTGAAATATACATACAATGGAAAATATTTAAAACATA
>JZKD02S0328960.1:46451-63517 GCA_000966675.3 Picea glauca
TAATTTTTACTTAAAAGTAAAATCTAAAAATACCCTTTTGACGAGAACATTTTAACAATTATGAATATAATTTTTCCATAATTTTCCGTTGTGTATTTTTAGAGATACGGTTTTTGCATTTCACCGAATCATAATCTCACCTAAAAATATTATGCAGTGATTTTTTTATAAAATTAAATAAGATTAGATAAAAACAATGAAAATGAAAGCAAATTATACCCAATGAAAGTAGATTCAATTTTAAAAATGTTGGTATCAATTCTCAAACTAAATTCTGAGTATTTGTAGGAGTCTGCTACCTCCAAAGATGAAGTAAGATGGAGAGAATTTGCAGTTTCCTGCAAACAGTCCCATTTTCAAGTTTTCGGCCGAAATATTCTTTCGGCCGAAACCTAGTTTTAACGGAATCCATTAAAAATAACATTTCGGCCGAAATATTCTTACCACAGGAAAATAATTCATCCAAAAAACATTGTACATGAATTTTGAGGGCACCGTTAAATTCGACGTGAAAATTTTCGGCCGAAAAATATTTTTTCCGAAAGAAACATTTTTTCGGCCGAAAAATTGCCGCTAGAAATTTTGGAGACCCGATTGTCATGAAAGTGTTACCCAGATTCATGATTTTACCCTAAAAGTACTTACAATCCTTTGAATGAAGGTGCAACAGCTTCTTCCAGTTCTCTTTGTCCAACCCCTTTGCTCAAGTAATCTACATTGATTGATTTGATGACATCTCACTCGTGAGATCATAAGTTTCAAATCTCCAATCTTTTCCATGTCAATACCTTCTTATGAGATCATATGTTAGGTATAATTCTCAATCTCCATTATATCTTTCATCATGAGAAGGCCTCCTTATATCATGCCTTGACCATCTATTTGAATCCAACTACCTTTAGGAATTGAGGGATTCTTCCCTTATTTTCCTCAACAAACCCAAAATTTGCTAAAAAAGAGGTAGCGCTCCCCCAAAAGAGTGCACAGGGTGCTTAAGCACTCCCCCAAAGAGGCTCAGGGAGTGCTAGCACTCCCTGACAGTGGTTAGGGGAGCGCTCCTCTCCAAAATCCATTTTTTTTGTGGTTTTCTCAATGTTAAAAGGCTTTTACTTACTATCAAGTGATTTATCTTC
The DNA here is from genome assembly GCA_000966675.3 of Picea glauca. Taxonomy (NCBI): domain Eukaryota; kingdom Viridiplantae; phylum Streptophyta; class Pinopsida; order Pinales; family Pinaceae; genus Picea; species Picea glauca. The sequence continues at coordinate 47,585 of JZKD02S0328960.1, forward strand.
TTCCAAAATAAACTTTGAGGTGTCTTAAGTGTCTCTATGATGTTGTTAGAGGAACGTCATATCCAAGATGACAATATAGTGTTTGTGACACTTGCAACACTTGTCATCAAGATGCGACACTTGCGGACAAGATGCAACACTTACAACACTCGTAATGACGACACTTGCGACACTATCAGAGTGAGTAATTATGAGGTGTAACAGATTGCCCCCCAAAGTATGAAGTTAGAAGATGATGATGACTAAAGTACTTTGTATACTTTTTCGAGCAAGGGTATGGATGCAGAGAAACCTGAAAAAGATGCACACAACCATCAAACAAATATTATGACATGTTTCAAAACCCAAGGTAGGCATACCTATGCTTGAGTGATAAAGACTTTTTAGGTATGTCCGCCATAAAATACATTGCGGATCCATAATTATATTGACGAAATGGTATAGCCATTTTAGATACAATGTGGATCTATACTTCTATGACCGGAACTGATCATAGCCACGAAGAATACATAGTGGATCTATGAGATGACAAGACATAGCCACGACCAATACAAAGTGGATCTATGTAACAGTATATGTGTCATAGTTCAAAAGAACTCCTTCGCAACCTGGACAAAGTACATATAAGAGTGATGAATCAAACCGGGGTCTTCTTACCGATCCCGATGTAGTACGAATCTAACCATATGAATAGATGTCCTAATGTTGAACATGGAAGAAACAACTTGATTACTGGTCAATGATGTAAATCGTTACCAAGTGCGAGGGAGATCACCATTGATGTCAATGATTCCCAAGGTACTCTAGTACATTCCAATGAATGTGAATGGATGAGTTGAATTCGAACATCCATGGAATCACCTGATCAGGGGTCAATGATGTAAAACCACTGTAGGACACGAGGAGGCCTGCCATTGAGGCATGTAGGTCCCAAGGTACTAACTGGTTTCTAAGTCTAACTCATGGATAATGTGTTGAAGTCGAAAGGAATAGACCTGTCGAGGGAGGGTCTCGATGTATCCCCCATCAACGACACGAAACTGACACATAGATGTAAATTGGTAGATCAAATGAACATGGACTGACATGGGTATTGAAACATGATATTTGTGATGGTTGAATCTCGAGGAAGATACTTCCCTTTAACACTGAGGCACAACATCAGAAACTTCACTTGGAACAAAACATGATGATGCAGTGGATACGGTGAATTTTGTCGGGTGACCCAAAGGTGTAAAAGAAACTCAGAGGATTGGCTCAGTGCATAGGTTTAGTAGATTAAAATGTGTGCAAAGACAAAGTGTCATGTTCAAGGGTGACCATAAGAGTTACTGGTAGTGTTTTCAAAAACTGTTGGGCTTGCTTCTTTCAATTTTTTCCCCCATCTAGATAGACGAGTACCTCTTTTTAATTTAATGAGATCGAGGAGGGTAACACATGCTTGATATGACTCACCTTTGGTAAGTTCCTCTTCCTTTGTTTAACAAACTGGAAGAAGTAAGGGTTCGATCCCATATGGGCCCTTCAATGTATGATTGTTTAATGAGTCCAGAGAAGATAAACTCGGTGGTTTTTCATATTTGGAGAGTTTGAAAACAACTTAAAGATGATTCCAATGTTGTCCTTTTTTGTAATGTTAGTCTCACGAGGCTGAAAAAGAGATAAATTATCACTCAAAAGACACCCTTTCAAACCTTTTAACGAGTGGGAAAGGAAGCAAGATCACTCGACAATCTTTTCATGTTTAGAGAGTTTGAAAAGAGCTCAACGAAGACTCTAGGGGGTTCCTTTTCCATTTAACCATGCGGGTCTGAAAAAGAGATAAAATTTTACCCGGTTGCATTCTCATGTATTTACGAGCACGAGAAAGAACAAAGACTAAGCTCAGTACACCCCCAGTTTAAAAAGCTAGTGTCTTAACTCCAGAATGATCATCAAAGGCTGGAGACATTCCCCCCAAGATTCAATTCATTCACTGACTTTGAGATTGTCACCAATTTCTGTACTAAATGGAGAAATAGGATACAAGTGGATGAAATGAAGGTTCAAAGATGAGACCTAACGAAAGACTCGACTCGACATCTACGAGATCTGGCAAAAGACTCGACCTGGTAGGAGAGGTGACTGTTTCATTTTTTAACGAGCTTAAGACAAGAAAAGAACTATGCTTAGGGCTCCGGGTGCAATCCCCAGATTGTTGTTTCATTTTTTAACGAGCTTGCTACAGAGAGGAAAACTATGCTCAATTATTTTGTTTCATTTTTGAACGAGCTTGCCACAGAGAAGAGAACTATGCTCAAAGATTCTATTTCATTTTTGAATGAGCTTGCCACAAAGAAGAGAAACTGTGCTCGTGACCTCTATTTCATTTTTTAATGAGCTTGCCACAGAGAAGAGAAAACTATGCTCGTGACCTCTGTTTCATTTTTTAATGAGCTTGCCAAAAAGAAGAGAAAACTATGCTCATGACCTATATTTCATTTTTTAACGAGATTTCCACAGAGAAGAGAAAACTATGCTCGTGACCTCTATTTCATTTTTTAATGAGCTTGCCACAGAGAAGAGAAAACTATGCTTGTGGACTCTTCTTGATCATGTCTTCCAAGAAAATAACGCTCTGAAAGAATAGCATGTCAAGGGACAAAACTCAGTCATGGCTTCCAAGAGATCTTCATTGGATGGAAGAAAATTACTCTGGAAGGGACATATGTCGAAGGTCGCGACAGGGGTAAGGTTATCAAGCTCCAATAGCCCTACTGAAGAGATTACCATGTCAACTACCGGATCCAAATCATCGAGATTCGAAGTCATGGGAGACAATACCACATAATTGACATGTGGTGGGGGTGATACTTTCGTCATATAAGAACCATTCAGGGAGGTAATCCAGTCAGGACCGATGAAGGAAAGTTGATTAATAGTGATAATTCTTCCATCATGAGGGAAAGCTATCACACAAAAAAGAGTGGACACAATATCTTTCATGGAATAGACATAATCCCGCCCAAGGAGTAAAGAGAAATCCAAGGGGTCTCGGACTACCATGACATCAATAAAGACAATTTTCCCTCCCAAAGTTACCGGAAACTGAGGAAGGGTCCCTAAAGGTTGAATATTTCTTCTGTTAAAAGATAACAGATTTTGTGTAGCTGACGCAAGCTGAGGACAACCCAAAGCATGCCAAGCAATAGAGGAAAAAATACTAATGGACGCACCTTCATCTATCAGTGTTTGAGGAACATCTTGACCATAAACCTGTACTGTAATATGTAAAGGGATGTGAGAGGGAAGACAAGGTCCAATTAGCGCACACGAATAAAAAAGGATGGCCTCATTTCTTGGAGGGGGTTTCACGGGAGAATGAGGAATGCCCCCCAGCATAGCAAATTTTGTATCAACGAGAAAAACGTGGGCAGTATCGGGTTTACTCTCTATAGGGAGAGTAGGATTGACCGATGATGGGATCATATCGACCATGCTGGCACTCTTCATAGGAAGAGTAGGATTGACCAATGATGTAACCAGAGCAATCACTTTGGCACTCTTCGGATGAAGGTTGGGACTGACCGAGGAAGGGACTGGATCAACCACTTTGTCACTCATCAAAGGAGGAGTAGGATCGACCGATGACTGAACTGGATCGACCACTTGGGTTTCATTCTCCAAGGGGAGAATGGGGTCGACGAGTGGAAACAGATTGACTGCTTTGGTGTCACTCTCTAATGGGAGAGTGGGGTTGACTGAGGATGAAAACAGATCGACAACTTGGGTTACACTCTTTTGATGAAGAGTAGGGATGATAAATGACGGAACTGGATCAGCTACTTGGGTTTGTGGTTCAATCGAGGAGGAAACTAGATTGACCACCTGATCAACCGGACTGGCCAGGGATGGAACCGGATTGACCAGTCCATCAACTAACGATGGGTTGGGGGAAAGCTTACGATAACCTTTTGGAATTTGAAGTTTTTCCAAAAGAGAAGAAGCCTCGTCCATGTGAGGACAAAGGTGAGAATAATGATGACCTTTGTATAACATACAAGGGAATTTGACAGTTGTCTTATTCTTACTAGCCTTAACATCACTAGTTGACGGGGTATCACCGACATGACCAGCAGAGGCCGATGACGTGATGGACCACATTTCTAGGACCTTGGGAATACCAGGGAAATCCCTCATAAAGTTGTCACCCTTACAAAGACTTCAAGGGAATTTGGGTTTCAGATTCTTCATTTTAATCTTGTTGACCTCATTAACACTCCCAGTACTATTAACAGTAACTGGTTGCTTGGATCCAACATCTGATTTTGTTGGGGCCTTGGTATTTTTCGGGCTCTTTTTGTTCTTCTCTTTCCGTTTCTTCTTCTTCTGATCAACCTGGCTACTTGCTTTAGATATTTCACTAGGCGAAGAAGGAGAAATAGAAGGAGACTTAATGGGTGAGGAAGGTGAAAATTCGACATGAGGTTGATGTGTGGGTGGTGTACTGACATATAAAGTATTAGGTGTAGTTGAAGAACTGGGAGGATTCAAGATCGTCGGAGTGGGAAACAACCAAACCAGTAATCTGATGGTGAGTCTCGGAAGACTTAGTGTGGCAATGTATGGAGGACCAAAGTTTTCAAATGGAGGAAAGGTATAAGGTTCCCCAGGAGAAGGGGTTCCTCCATTGGTACTCTTAGGATTTGATTCCATTAACACTGACTTGACCTAAGGTCCACTAAGTAACACAACCAACACATGCTATGAATCTGAGAAGCAAACAATCAAACAAAACCTTCCCACAATGAAACCACTAGTTGGTGATCAAATCCAACATCGCGAGATCAAAATAGGAAGAGGCGGGGATAGAGAGGGTGGATCAGTTACATTGGTGACCTGCTTAACAGAATTACTCGGTGCGAGCTTCCACGCAGTAATTGTGGATTTACCCTCCAAGGAACCTGAGTGAGTTTGACCAACGTCTGTTCTAGGTACAGTGAAACTTCCTTTCTTTGTCACCTTGTGTGAGACCCTAAATATTATGGCTACTAAGGTCACCAACTCGCAGTCAGCCCTTATGCGGGTACAGTTGACAGTTTGATCCGAACGTATGGGCACGATAACAAGTCTGAAATCAACTCAAGAGGCTCCCACACATAATCGTGGGTATACCCTCAAGTGACCCCCAATATACGATCTGACCACTACATATAGTTGAACCACAGAGGGATAATCTCCATAACTCACCCGAATGCGACCTCATGCGTAACCCCTATGTGAGAGGGGGATCCAAGAAAGCCTATATGATAATTGGATTTTCTCTCCCTATCACAATATGCTAAGTTTGTTTGATAGCTTTGGAAAGTTATCCTTTCAACCTATTCCAAAGCCCTACACCTTAAACTAATGTAGGTTTGCTAACAAATATGTAAAAAGTCTGATAAATTTTAGTTAAGCATTGATTTTAGTGGCTGTTGTTTACTCAGAGGTGTATGAGAGTGAAGACTGATGCTATTATGACTCAGTTCCCAAAACATGCATAAGAAATGAAAAGCAATATTTTCTTTCAATGAATGTCTAATTAAGGGAAGGAGAAGGATTTTCCTTTCACTGTCAAACACCAAGATGAAATGACCTCATGCAATAGTCCTCAATAAGGAATCCAATGCAATGCTAAAATGTTTGTATGTGACTGATAACTAGTAGATGGAAAGCTTCTTATGCTAATCAGATTTCAAGAGTTGTGAGATTTAAGCAATTTGGAAGCAAACTTCACATAAACCAAAAGACACCCTTGTTGTGATCAAAACAAGAAACAGAAATCCAAAAACTCAAAATAAAGGAGAAAGAGATTGGACAAGATGACTCAAAGATCAAAAAGAAAAGTACAAAAGAGCTTTGAATCCCCTTACAAAGTTTTCACTCAATCGGATAAATGAGAAGAAAACATCAAATTGACTCTAAATTACCAAGGACAAAGAGTTATTGCAAGGTAAGGGAAAGTGTCAAAAATCCAAACAAGAGAGGATGAATTCTAAGAAAAAAGGGTGTTTGAAAGCCAATATCAAGATGGACTGAAAGTATGGTACCCTGAGCAAAAGCCAAAACCAAGAAATAGCTTTAGAAGATGAAAATTCTGGAGAATTTCTCACAAAAATGGGATAGCACTCTGGTGTAAGGGGAACCAGAGCATTTTAGCGCTTTGTGTAAGGATAAAGGGGAGTGCTAGTTCTCTCACAACAACAGGAGGGGAGCGCTCTGCTCCAAAAACTCAGAAAAAATCCCAAAAAATCAAAAAATCAAGGAAATTCAGTTAATCAGGGTGATCCTGATGACATAATGAGGCAATCAAACAAATCTAAGAATAAAAAAGACAATGTGGAGAAGATCAAATTAGTGGGAAAAGGGCCAAAACAAGATCTAGGAATGGAAACAAAAATCAGAGTCCATACCCAGTGGAGGCGCCAATTTATGTTGTAGGTGAATCCCCCTGCGGATAAGTGGACTCCCTCTTGGTCTCTAGACCCTTAAGGCCAATATAGAAAAGTGCTTAACATGGAAAATGACTTCCTTTTATATCTAATCAAGCTAATGAATGGAAGAGAAGGAGAAAGATATGTACCTTATTAGCGATGTTTGTCCTTGCAAAGTCATGGCTGAGCTTTGATCCGGAGCTCCCTGATAGGTCCCATGGGACAAACAAAGATACAATGGAATTAATACTCTACTGAGATTAGTTCAATCATAGATCCATCTACTGTAGACAAAATCATATGGAACAAGCATAAGTTTGAAAGAAACATGCCAAGCATTGATTATTAGTGAGAACAAGTAAAAGTACTTACAATCCTTTGAATGAAGGTGCAACATCTTCTTCCAGTTCTCCTTGTCCAACCCCTTTTCTCAAGTAATCTATATTGATTTCTTTGATTACATCCCACTCATGAGATCATAAGTTTCACATCTCCAATGTTTTCCATGTCAATAACTTGTTATGAGATCATAAGTTAGGTATAATTCTCAATCTCCATTGTACCTTTCACCATGAGAAGGCCTCCTTATATAACCTTGGAGAGGTTCAACCACTTGAGAGATATTTGGGATGATTTAAGGATTTCTCTCCTTCAGTTGAGGATCTCCCCTAAGATCATGCCTTGACCATCTATTCAAATCCAACTACCTTTAGGAATTGAGGGATTCTTCCCTTATTTGCCTCAACAAACCCAGAATTTGCTAAAAAAAGGGTAGTGCCCCCCCAAAAGGGTGCACAGGGCGCTCAAGCACTCCCCCAAAGAGGCTCAGGGAGCATCGACACTCCCTGACAGTGGTTAGGGGAGCGCTACTCTCCAAAATCCATTTTTTTGTGGTTTTCTCAATGTCAAAAGGCTTGTACTTACTGTCAAGTGATTTCTCTTCTTCCAAACTAACCTTTGAGGTGTATTAAGTGTCTTTATGATGTCGTTAGAGGAATCACATATGCAATATGAAAATATAGTGTTTGTGACACTTACAACACTTGTGGTCAAGAAGCGACACTTGCGGACAAGATGAGACACTTACAACACTCGTAATGATGACACTTGTGACACTATCAGAGTGAGTAATTTTGAGGTGTAACAAATATTGAGATCACTCATGTAATATTTTGTCTTGTCTTGATTTTACTTGCACTATGTTTATTTATATAAAATATTTGATGAAATAATTTCAATATACTGTTTTCTTGATTTCAAAAAAAATTATCAAATTTTATAGTTTCTTATGAAATTTCAAAATGAAATATTCAAGAAAATGTGAAATAAAAATTAAATTTTATAGTTCGTCAAAATTTATAGTTTCTTATGAAATTTCACAATGAAATATTCAAGAAAATGTGAAATAAAAATTATAGTTTCTCACTTATAATTTAAATTTTGTTTGATTTGGAAATATGGTTGAAAATAGTCAAACCAAGTCATCAAATTTAATATAAGTCCAACAATGAAAACAATCAAAACAAGTCATCAAATTTAATATAAGTAACCGATCTTCATTAAAATTTGAATTGTTTGAATTGTAGGTCTTTCCATCAAGCTCTATGTGAATGTTTGGTGTATTTATAAATTTATTCCTCAAACTTCTTCAAAAAATCTATCACACATATTTTATCTACTATCAAATCAATCCTTTTGGAAATAACATTTGAAGAATGTGGAGCTGTGTTGTTGATATATTCATATCTCTTCCAATTGACTGTTATATTAGAAAATGATTGATAATTCATATCAATATGATACTTTGAGTGAAACAAACTTATATTTCCACAACGATCACATTTATTTCCACCAACACATTTTTTTTTGTAAAATAAATCATCACCTTCTCTTTCACATAGAATTTCATATATAAAATCATGAAATGTGGAAGGAGGAGGTGAACTTGGCCATAAAGTTTTACCAAAATAAAAAAAAAGTGTCGTAATACAACTCAAATTCCACATGATAACGACAACAACAAGTGTCACAAACAATGATGGGTCTAACAACCCATAGTTTTTGTTTCCTAAATGTATTGATGAAAATTTTAACTTCTTTGTGCTCTTCTTTGAACTTATTGAACAATTCTATTTGTGTCATTGGAAATATATGTTTTGGATGTTCTTCATATTTTTTCTATGCTATTCTTCATTGCAACACATCCCTTGTATGTGGTGAAACACGATATTCTGTCAACCAATAATTACGGGACAATTCTTTAACATATTCTGCAAGTCTATCTTTGTAGGGTTGTCTAAAAATCACTGTCCAACAAGCCAGTTCATCATTTGCATCTATTTTCAATTGCAATTTTCTATGTTTGTGCAATGTTTTTCTTGACGTTCCCATCGTTTTTTCCATGTGTCATGTCAAACGATGTTTTATATTGCTAGATGAAACAACTGTTATTTGTATCGCTCTATGTGCAACACTGACATCTTTTTTTCGAGATTTTCCAAAATCTTTTAATACACTAGTTATATTGTCAAAGACATTTTGTTTCACCTTTGTATCTTTTGTCGACTTTTGAATACCCAATAATGATGTATCTTCTTTTAACTTTGTTGAATTTATTAGACAAAGTAAAAGTTGAGCTTGTATTGTTATTGATTCATCTTTAAAAAAAGTATTATACATATTCTTAGTTAGATATCTTATATAATGCTTAGCTTGTTTCTTTCCAAATTTGTCAGTATCAACATTTTCTAATATTTCATCATCAATGTTGATAGATTCTCTTGCATATTTCAATTTAAAGTTTATATTAAAAAACAAAACCCGAACATAAATTCACTAAACTATATATACAAGTGTTCATCTTTTATTATCTAAATTTATGTACATACCTATAGGTGATTCATCTTCTGCTTCAATTTTGGTTTCAACGTCTTCTGCTTCAATTTTGGTTTCAACGTCTTCTTTAACATTATGTGACAAATCTATTTATGTTTTTTGAAAAACATCAAATTGTAAAATTACAATCAATTATATTAAACAATATTTTAAATTTGAATTCTATACTTTTAATATAAACAATATGTGCATGCATACCTCGTTGGACTTCTTCTTGTTGAAAATATCTATTTACATTATCATCGTTTCTTTCTTCAATGTTTGCATGTTCTCATTTCTTTCTCCAATAATGATCTTTCTTTTGTTTGTTATGGAGAGTATCATCTCGAGTGCGATCAAATTTTCTCTTGCGCAAACTTTTGTTTCCCATGACTTTTATAGTTATCTATAAAAGATATGGTCAACAAATACTTTACCTTGAAAAAATGCTCAACATTTATCTTTCAACATATAAATTGTTATTCCAATAAAAACTTGAACAAACATCAATTACCTTATTCAACAAAAACCAAAAATATTATTCGAAACTTTGTTTAGGTGCTATAGAAAACCATCAAACAAGCGATGAATTGTGTTAAATGTGTTCGGCTGAAAGCATATTTATACGATTTGGCGTGAAATGAAACGATATGATGTGTCTTTTCATTTTTTCCGACCGACAGAATTCACTCAACCATCTTTCGGCCGAAACGAGGTTTTTTCGGTCGAAAACCATGGAAACTGTTTAGTTTTGACAGTTTCCGTTAGAATTTAGTCTTTCGGTCAAAAGAATATTGTTTTGGCCAAAATATTGTTTTGGTGGAAAATTAGAAATTGGGACTGTCTACAGAAACCAGAGAATTTCCCCAAGCTTACCTGAACTTTGGAGGTTGTGAACTCCTGCAAATACTTAGAATTTGGTTTCACAAATGACGCTAGCATTTGCAAAATTTAATCTACTTTCAATTCCTATAATTTGTTTTCATTTTCATTATTTTTATCTAATTTTATTTAATTTAAAAAGAAAACACTCCATAATATTTTAAGGAGACATTATGATTAAGTGAAATGAAATATTTATGTCTCTAAAAATACAGAGTGAAAAATTTAGAAAAAATTATATTCATAATCCTTAAATTGTTCTTTTCAAAAAGGTATTTTTAGATTTTATTTTTAAGTAAAAATTAAGATAGATACAAGGTGGAGGAAAACATGTGTCTAAAATCTGAAACGTTTTCATCTTGGTCAACTTCAAAAAATTCTAGAAATTATAATATTCATCCATTAGATTCAAAATTATAGTCATAATAAAATATAGTCTTTCTAGATTGTTGCAGTATATTTCATTTGTTAAAAACATAAGTTTAATAATAGATACATTGTTGGAGGAAAAAATAACTCATTATCATTCCTTTCATGTGTAAGGAACATACTATTAAACAATTGTCAAATTGACATATCAAATCTTCATAAACAAAAATTGAAAAATAGTCATTGTAAAGCTAACAAAATTCTTCACATGTTTTGTTTTTACTGTAAAGTGAAATTCTAAATAAAAAAAAATACTTTTGTATGTCAGAAGTTTAATAACGTGTGAAAATACAATTTTTTTTTTCTCATAAAACAAGCAAAATAGACATCCATCTTCATGATTTCAGTTGTTATGTATATGTTGATTTCTCATATGAAATATGGAATTTAAATCTTTTTGCATGGAAAAAAATGTATTTTGTCAATTTCTTGATTGTACTAGCTTAGATCCCATATGACTAGAATAACCTATATATATTACATGAGAGTTGTCAAGTGTGAATAGTGATAAATCCCTTGAACGTGCAATATTCCCTCACATTTTTCCACTGTATTTTATTTCAACCTCAAGAGATTTAATTCCTCTCTAAATTGACGAGAGATTTAATTCCTCTTGAAATTCGTACATCAAAGGTTAAGATGGATCCATATGGAGCCATGTTAGCTATTGAAATTCTAAGAGACATCAATGTTAAAAAATCTATAAAACAACATAAAAAATGACTTCAGTCTATAGCTTGTCAATGTATATGCCAAAAAGGGTCGGAAACAAGGGACAAACTTGCTTGACTCCAATATTGTAGTTAATTTCTTTCAACCAACACTTGGTGTTCTTAAACTTGGAAATAACCTTCTTATACAATCTTATTGCAACAACCATCAACTTGAGAGGCACTTTTATCTCTTCTAACCTATCCCAAACGTTTTTTTCGAAACTGTGTCAAAATATGTTCTAAAGTAAAAAAAAAAAAAAAAAAAAATTAGTTTAGTATTGCGGAACTCCTTTGCAATGATCCTAAAGGTAACAAGATATTCCACAATTGAATGATGTCTCATAAACCCGAGCTGGCCTTTAKCTCTTTTACCATGACCTTCTAGCCGTAGGATAATATTCTTTTCCAAAATAATTCCATGTAACTTGGCTAAAATATAGTTGATCATAATGGTCCTATAATGAGAGGGAATGTTTTTATCCCCATATTTTAAATTAAGAACAATGAGGCTTTGCGTCCAATATTTAGGGAAGCCATGTTTGACTGTTAAATTGAAGAGATTGTGTATGTGAGGGATGAGGATACACCCTTCGATTTTAAAAGTTTAAGCTTGGTATCCTTCAATGTCCTTATCTTTCCCATTTGCAGGTCACTTAACCTTGAACTCTATGTCATCCAAAGAAAAAACATCATCCTCTATAGGGACAATAGGATTGGTGTTCATGGCATTAAGGAACTCGTAAAAACTTTTAAGGTAGGAATTCCAGTCCCTTAAGGGAAGAATATTATTTTCTTTAGTATTGTGGATTAGAATTTTCCTCTAGAAATTCTTAGGATCAAGCTTTAATAATTGTGAAAGATGCTCTTGCTTTTTATTGATATAGTATCGTTTCTTCCTTTTAATTAGGTATTTGCATGTATTGATCTTATCAAGTTTTAAGAACTCATTAGAAGCATCCCTAATTGTTTTCCTAGCAATTTTACAGTCTTTATCATACTAAGGGTTGGTTGGTTTATTATTCCTTTTATAGGACACCTCGAAAGATAACTTGTTAATATAAGTGGAAAGGATAATTGTAAAATTATGATAGAGGTCTTCAATGTTGTCCTTATAAGTTAGGAGATGTAATTCACTATTTAAATCCTTTAAGAAAAGATCAACTTAACTTTTGTCAAAGAGAATATGCCTTTGATTATTATAATTTTCTTCAATGACACTCATATGCATGGAAACATTTAGAGTCAGGGATAAAGGTCTATGATCATAATCATGTTTATGGTCATTTAAAAGGTCAAAAGTTATTGTTTGGGTGGAAAGTGGGATATCACATATAACATAATCTACAACACTACTACCCATTCCATAGATACAAGTGATCTCGTTGGAGTTTAGCCACTTCTTTCTTCCATTGAAAATTATTAGGTGTTGAGGGTTGCAGAGCTTGACTAGGTCAGTACGAAACAAATTCTCAGTTAGGTCTTTAGAGATTCTTTTGTAGCTATTAGCTAAAACAAGGTTCTCATCTAGCCATAAAGGATTATGGTTGGAATCATTTCTTAAAAGAGTATCTTGGTTAGTTGTAGTCCTAGCATTAAAGTCTCCTAGCACAAGGATATTACCTTCACTTCTCAAACTATAAATATCTTGTTCTAAATTATTGTAGGTACAATTTCTATCTAGATTATTTTTCTTATAAAAAGTATAATGAATAGGTGCAAAATAACAAATTGGTATATACATATTCTTAGCATTGATGTATGAAATTTCTATCGAGATGTACTGATTGAGAGGGTCAATCTTATGAAATTGAATGTGAGGAGAAATGCTCTTTCTAGTATAACATGCTATTCCTCATATCCCTCTATGGTATGAATTTTTGTTCCAAGCCGACCACAAGACAAATCATTCTATGTTAGGGACCTTGGTATGACTTTTTGTTCCAGGGAGACCACAAGACAAATCGTTCTATGTTAGGGACCTTAAAGTCTTCATGTTCCCATGCTTCAACTAGAAAAATAATATTATAAATTATAATGCACTAATATTATGAATAACAAATATGAGTGATTAATAATTCTAATATATATATATATATATATATATATATATATATATATATATATATATATATGAGCATGTTTATTTTGTATATTTTTGTAAATGATTGAATGAATAACATTGTCCATTTTTTAATTAATAATTTTTCTCTCTATTTCTTAGTACAATCCCAATTTTTTTGCATTAAATCTATATTTATAATTTATAATCACTATTAAGTTAAAAGCAATAAAATTTTTCTCTAATGGCTCATTATCGAGTTTTAAGTACTCATTACAAGCATCCCTAATGGCTTTCCTAGCAATTTTACATTGTTTATCATACCAAGGGTTGATTGTTTTATTATTTTTTTTACATGACATCTCTAAAGAGAACTTATTAATAGAAGTGGAAAGGATAATTGTAAAATTATGATAGAGGTCTTCAATGTTGTCCTTATAAGTAAGGAGATGTAATTCACTATTTAAATCATTTAAGAAAAGATCAACTTAACTTTTGTCAAAGGAGATGCCTTTGATTATTAGAATTTTCTTCAATGACACTCCTATGCATGCCAAAGTTTATAGTTAGGGTTAAAGGTCTATGATGAGAATCACGTTCATGGTCATTTAAAATGTCAAAAGTTACTATCTGGTTGGAACGGTGATATCAGATATCACATAATCTATGACACTACTACCCATTCCATGTATACAAGTCATATGGTTGGAGTTTGGACACTTCATTACTCTGTTGCAAATTAGTAGGTCTTTAGAGGTGAAGAGCTTGATTAGGTCAATACCAAACAAATTCTTAGTTAGGTCTTTAGAGATTATTTTTTAGCTATTAGCTAAAACAAGGTCCTCATCTAGCCATAAATGATTATGGTTGGAATCATTGCTTAAAAGTGTATCTTGGTTAGTTGTAGTCCTAGCATTAAAGTCTCTTAGCATGAGGATATTACCTTCACTTCTCAAACTATAAATATCTTGTTATAAATTATTATAGGGACAATTTCTATCTAGATTGTTTTTCTTATAAAAAGTAGAATGAATAGGTGCAAAATAAGAAATTGGTATATACATCTTCTTAGCATTGATGTCTAAAATTTCTCTCTAGATGTTCTGATTGAGAGGGACTTTTTGTTCTAGGCCGACCTCAAGACAAATTGTTCTATGTTAGGGACCTTAAACTCTTCATGCTCCCATGCTTCAACTAAACAAATAATATTATAATGCACTAATATTATGAATAACAAATATTAGTGATTAATAATTCATATATATATATATATATATATATATATATATATATATATATATAATGTTGAGCATGTTTATTTCGTATATTTTTGTAAATGGTTGAACTAATAATATTGCCCATTATTTAATTAATAATTTTCTCTATATTTCTTAGTACTATCCCAAATTTTTTGCATTAAATCTATATTTATAGTTTATAATCACTATATTAAGATTTTTTTATATATTATTAAAAATGTTTATTTTTGATATAAACCATTAACAATTATTCACTTTATTTATCAATACAAAATCAGCTAATAAATTTTTAGAGATGATATAAACAATTAACAATAATTATCAGTACAAATTGAACTAATAACTAATTAACAATTATTCAGTACAATTCCACTTTTTCTGCATAAAAACTAATATTATAATTAACACTATCTTAATATAACAAAAATAAAAAATAAAATATTTACTTAAATAAAGTAAAATATAATTTAAAATATATTATATGACATAAATATAAAATATTGAAATTTAGTTAGAGAGGAGTCCGCTTCATGAGATGCTATCACTTTATATATAGAATAGGTAGCTTGATGGAGTGCAATCATTCAAGTGATTCCGTATTCAGAACAGGTTATGCAATCCAGTGCTGCCGGGCATATTAGCAAGAAGGGGAATCATTAGCAAAGATGAAACACTTTCTCTTCGTATTAGCTGTGATTTTCACGTCGTCTTTTATGTTTCCAAGCGTGAGTTCAATACCCGCGGATTCTAGTGTCACCTACGATGTTCTACAGTATGGTGCAAAAGCTGATGGCATCACAGACAATAGCAAGGTGAGATAAACTTAAATCAATGAAGTAGAGACATAGATGATCTAATTTTAACAAATTCAAGTAAAATTGTTATGTAGGCTTTTCTGGCAGCCTGGAATGCAGCCTGTTCTTCTACTGGATCATCTACTGTGTCTATACCAAAAGGAAAATTTCTTGTTGCTCCAGTTTCCTTTACAGGGCCATGTAAGAATGCTAATATTATGGTGAAGGTAAAGTGCTAATATTCATTATATATTTCCTTCTTTTGAGCAATGTGATTTATATATTTCCTTCTTTTGAGCCATGAGATTTATTCAGCAGATAACTGGGGACCTCGTTGCACCAACCGACGTTAGATTATGGAACGGAGAAAATAAACGCTACTGGTTGCAGTTCAAGGATGTAAATGGTCTAACAGTGGAAGGCGGGGGGAGTTTAGATGGACAAGGAGCCTCCTGGTGGACGTGTAAA
>JZKD02S0328960.1:64166-80328 GCA_000966675.3 Picea glauca
GCTTCGCTAAGGGCTTAACATTTGAGAACATACGGATGGACAACGTACGGAATCCAATAATCATTGACCAATACTATTGCCCAGGTTGTACAGCCCAGGTACTGATCATCTTATTGCTATCTGAACAGCGTCCCTTTATTTTCTTGCCATATTTTTTCATAATAAAAATATATATATTGCACTTGAAGATTGAAGTATCATATGACCAGTGAAGTTTTGTAGCTTACTTTGTCGTTAATATTGTGCAGGAATCTAATATGAACGTGAAAATTAGTGATGTGGTGTACAAAAATATAACAGGAACCTCAATAACAGAGGCTGTCATTAATTTAGCTTGCAGTAAAAGTTTTCCATGTGAAGCTATCAAAATGGAAAATGTGAATTTGAGTTATGGAAATAAAGAAGCTCATTCTCTCTGTAAAAATGCCAAAGGACTTGAAGTTAATTCTGTTGAGCCCCCTTTGGTTTGTTAAAATGTCAAAGGACTTGAAGCCCCTTTGGTTTCTTAAAGGGTGAATGCTTCCTTTAAATAACAATATATTTTCAATTACAGTTTAAGTTACTCCTTCAACATCTGTTCATTGAAACAATTGTGATTGACTAAGGTGTATCGATATTTCTGAATTCAACATTATCATTTTTGGTATTTAATAAGATTTTGCAAATGCAACTTTGCAACATGCTAGTAGATCTTGTTAACTTGAATTGCTAATTTGTAAATGAAACAAATTACTTGTAGGATGAAGACAAGGAAACACAATTTATAAAATTTAGACACCATGATCCAATCAATTGATAATGGTGATGTTTTTTTACTATCTAACTACTTCTCTCCCAAGATCAACAAGGTATAGTATATTGCACAAATAAAACATATTAAACTAAATTACAAATACAAGAAAAATTACCCTCAACCTCATGTCTATCATAAACTTTAGAAGATTGAGAAAAATTATCCTCAACCTACTCTTTGTCACAAATTTTAAGAATTAACCTATCCTCTTGGATTAGATGAAAGGATGGGAAAAGCACCACCTTTGTAAACATTATAACTAGATTACTGTGAGGAAACATTCTTCTAAAAAACCTCAACCTACAAGGTTGACACCTCAACAATTGGAGGAAACAAAAGAAAAAGGTTTATTCTTTAATTGTGACAGCAAGCACAGTAAGGGACATAAGTGTGGTGAGATGAAATTATTCTACATATATTGTGAAGAGGAAGAAGAACAAGAACAAGAACAAGAACCATCTCAAGGTGAAAACTTAAAAGAGATTTCTTCTGAAGAGTTGACTCCCATGATATCATGTAGTGCATTGATTGGAATTAGCACTCCTCAAACCCTAGAGATCGAAGGATATATCAAAAATAAAAAGGTAATAGTCCTAATTGATTATGGTAGTAGTCATAATTTCATTCACTATAAATTAGCCAAAGCTTTAAATTGCTTTATATATCTAGTGCCAAAGTTTCAAGTAATGATTGCAAATGGAACAACTATCAATTTCTCAGGAAAATGTCATAAGATCAATCTTACTATGGGGGAATATGTAATGAATAGTCCAATCATTGTTATACCCATGGGTGGGGTTGATGTTGTACTAGGAGTCCAATGGTTATAATCATTGGGAACAATGGCTTTTAATTTTAAAGAACTTTTCATGAAATTTTCATTGGAAGGAAAGGAAATTAAGTTAAGGGGTATCATAGGGAAACCCAATAAGGTGATAAGCTCTAATGGCATGACAAAATTATTGAAAAAGGGGCATCAGGGTGTAATTGTAAAACTATGCTCACTATATATTCAAACATCTAAGCCATATATTCCCCTAGATCTCCAAGGGATCATTGATAAGCATTCCAAAGTATTTGAAGATATTCCCAAAGGTATTCCACCCACTCGAAATCATAATCATGATATTAACCTAATTCCTGGGAGTGTTCCTCCTAACATTAGGCCTTACAGATACCCTTATGTCAGAAAGAGTGAAATTGAGCTTATGGTTGAAGAAATGTTAGAGGATGGCATTATTAGACCTAGCCAAAGTTCTTACTCCACATCGGTGGTAATGGTAGTCAAGAAAGAGAGATCATGGTGTATGTGTCCAGATTATAGAGAGCTCAACAATATCACTATTAAAGATGAACTACATGGAGAAATCTACTTCACAGAGTTGGATCTTAGTTCAGGGTATCATCAGATTAGAATGAAGGAAGTAGATATCCCGAAAACAACATTCTAAACTCATGAAGTCCATTATGAATTTTTCGTCATGCCTTTTGACCTTAAGAATGCACCTTCCACATTCTAAGAGTTGATGAATTCCATTTTTAATCCCTTCCTTCGAAAATTTTTGTTAGTATTTTTTGATGATATACTAATTTATAGAAAGTCTTGGGAGGATCATGTTGACAAGGTGATACAACTACTAAAGGAGAAACAACTATATGCCAAACCATTCAAATGTTTCTTTGGGGTGAAGGAGGTAGAGTATTTGGGTCATATTGCATCTCATGAAGGTGACAAGGTAGACCCTAACAATATTAAGGCCATGATGGAATAGTCGATTCCCAAAACATTGAATAATGTTAGAGGATTTTTGGGTTTAACATGTTACTACCACAAATTTGTTTGGAACTATGGAAAAATAGCAGCACCTTTAACAGAATTAATTAAGAAAGATGCATTTTCATGGAATCCATAGGAAAGTCAAGATTTTGAAAAACTTAAAGAGGCAATGCTAAAAGATGTTATCTTGACCACACTAGACTTCACAAAAACGTTTATTGTGGAATGTGATTCCTTGGGAAATGGCATTGGTGTTTTTCTAATGCAAGAAGGAAGGCCCCTTGATTTTGACAGTCAGTCATTCAAGGGAAAGGACTTACACAAACCCATTTACGAGAAGAAAATGATAGAAATACTACATGCATTGAAGCAATGATGCCCTTACCTAATAGGTGGGCACTTCAAGGTAAAAATAGATCATGATAGTATTAGATACCTATTAGAACAAAGACTATCTTCAGAAGAGAAACAAAAATCAGTGACCAAGATGTTGGGTTATGATTTTGAAATCATCTACAAAAAAGGGAAACAAAATGGTGTGGCAGATGCATTCTCAAGAAAGCATGGAGATGTTGAGGCATTTCTCTCTGTTATCTTGATCATCCAACCCGATTGGATAATAGAAGCGAGGGATGAATGGAATAATGACGAAAGGGTGTGGACTGTCATTCAAAGGTTGCAGCAGGATTCCAGTGCATCAGATACATTTACATGGAAAAATGATTCAATATGGTACAAATATTGCTTATATTTATGTAAGAACTGCCAAATAAAACAAAAGGTACTCTTGGAATCGCACACCTCTTTGGTAGGACGACACTCAGTATTTGTGAAAACCTACCATAGGGTCAAGAACAAATTTTTTGGGGATGGCCTTAAAACTGATGTTCAAAGGTTTGTGGCAAAATTTTTGGTTTTCCAACAAAATAAGGTGAAACAATTAAGACCCCGGGTCTTTTACAACCATTAGCCATCCCACGTTAGTGTTGGGAGGAGGTTTCCATGGATTTCATCATAGGGCTACCGAAGTCTGAAGGAAATATCGTCATCATGGTGATTGTTGATAGACTGACCAAGTACACAAACTTTTGCGCACTCTCTCATCCTTTCAAAGTCAATACAGTTTCCACCACATTCATGGAGATAGTTCAAAAGCTACATGGAATCTCAAAGATTATTGTAAGTGACAGAGATCCCATCTTCACTAGACATTTTTAGATAGAATTATTTTCTTGTTTGGGTACTCAATTGGCTCATAGCTCATTTTATCATCCTCCATATTTTTGGGAAAAGCGAGATAGTGAACAAAATTCTGGAAGGATACCTTCGTTGCTTTGTCTCTGATAAAAAAAAATTGGTTCAAGTGGTTACCCTTGGCAAAATGGTGGTATAACACTTCCTTTCATACTGCAGCAAAAATGACACCATTTATGGCACTCTATGGATATCATGCACCTTCCATCACTTCTTCTCTAAAAGAAAAATCTAAGGTTCAAGTAGTGAAATATCACATCGAGCATCAACAACACGTTCTCCAACTCTTAAAGGACAACCTAAGAATGGCACAAAATCATATGAAACAACAATCAGATCAACATCGTAGTGAAAGAAGTTTTGAAGTAGGGGATTGGGTATTTTTAAGACTACAACATAGAAACATATGTCCCTCAAGAAATCTAAGAAGGATAATAAATTATCACCAAAGTAATATGGCCCTTAATAGGTGTTGCAAAAGATTGGTACTATGGAATGCAAATTGGAGTTTCCTGCATCTTCACAAGTACACCCAGTTTTCCATGTTTCATGCTTAAAGAAGGTTATAGGTTACATGATCCTAGTAAAAACTATATTTCCATAACTTTACGAGGAAGGAATAATCATATTGGATACTGAAGCTATCACTAATACAAGAATTGTCAGCTGAGAAATAGATCCATTTCTGAGTATCTCATTAGGTGGAGGAAACTACCTGTTGAAGATTCCACTTGGGAAGATGATTCGTTTATGCAGAAGCATCCAAAATTACTCAATTGTTGTGTAAAACACTTGTATGAAGGGGAGGGGCATGTTAAGCCCTAAATAGAGTCACATTACGCATTAATTAGGGCAAATTACATTAGTATTGTTAGTTTATGTATGTCGTCTTGGGTCCATTAGTTGTAATTGTACCTCCTAGTCTCGTATATATACCAAGGAGACCTTTTCATTTGGAATCATCTTGTATTTGTAAATTTATGTGGTGTATAAGGAGGTTTGTCCCTCGAAGAGTCTTATTATCTAAAATTCTCTCTTTTTCAAGGAGTTGAGTACTTATTTTGAGGTTTTTTATGCTATTTTGATATTTGGTTCTTAACATTTGATTTAAGGATTTCATAGGTTATCAACACTTGTTGAACCCTCTCAAGGATCCTCTCCTATTCTAAGGATTTTTACATTTCTTAATCTCCACATCATCCATTCCCCAATTAGGGGGGAAGCATTAACGAGTGTATTTCATACAATTGAATTGTTTGTCAACAATTTTCTGGGAAATTAGAACCATTTTACAAATGACATGCCAGCTAAATATTTGGAAACTATCACTCTTCCCCATGGAAACTTATTGTTGATAAGCCTCCAAAGGCTCTTGGCTACTAAATCCATGTTGAACCAAAAAATATTTTTGATCCCCCGTCCACTCATATTCTTTGGCATTGTTAAACACAACCATTTCACGAGAGGAATACCTTTGGCCTCCTTTTCTTCACGATAGGAATACCTTTGGCATTGTTAAACACAACCATTCACTATATCTTAGTGATGTGGTGTAGAAAAATATAACAAGAACCTCAATAAGAGAAGAGGTCATTAATTTAGCTTGCAGTAAAAAAAATTCATGTGAAGCTATCAAAATGGAAAATGTGAATTTGAGTTATGGAAATAAAGAACCTCAATCTCTCTGTAAAAATGCCAAAGGACTTAAAATTAATTCTGTTAAGTCCCATTTTGTTTGTTAAAGGGTCAATGCTTCCTCTAAATGTCAACTTTAATATGTTGGCTTTTGCATTAGCTATCTTAAAGTTTGATTTCGGTGTGAATTTGATCTATGAAAATAAATAACCTAAAGTTCATAAACTTAATATTGTCAAGCCCTTTTTGGTTGGTTAAAGAGTGAATGATTCCTCTAAATGCCAAATTTAATAATAATATATTTTCAATTGTTCAAGTTACTCCTTCAACATCTCTTCATTGAAACAATTGTGTTTGGATAAGGTGTATTGATATTCCTGAATTCAACATTATCATTATTGGTACTTAATAAGATTTTTCAACATGCTAGTAGATCTTGTTAACTTTAATTGCTAATTTGTAAATAAAACAAAGTACTTCTATGACGAATACTAGGCAACACAATTTATAAAATTTAAACACCATTATCCAATCAATGGCTAATGGTGACGTTTTTTTACTATCTTGTTAGTTCTCTCCCAATACCAACAAGGTATATTGAACAAATAAAACATATTAAACTAAATCACAAATATGAAAAAAAATATCCTCCCCTTTGTCACAAATTTTAAGAACTAACCTATCCTAAGGTTCTTTTGGGTTAGATCAATGAAAGTATGGGGTGAAAGTGAACCTTTACCATCAGTGAAAAGCACAACCTTTGCAAACATTATAACTAGATTATTGTGTGTGGAATCTTTTGGTTTTATGCCTTACTAGTTGAGGGGTTTTGTCAAACAATTCGCATATGTAGCTTTATTGAGCTTGTGTGGTGGTTTGTTGTTAATTTAATAGCACAAATAGTTTTTCAATGATAGATATGAACTTAAACAACAGTGAAGAAAATAGAAACAACAACAAAATAGCCAGAAACTCAAATTTGTATTTGATTTAATATATAGTTCATCTCAATACAAGAGAAGAGCATAACTAGAAATTTATGTATATAGCAAAATGGAAGATTTGGTTGCTAGCACCTCCAAGATACAATAGAAAGGAGATATACTGGATTTCTTGAGCCTCCTATAGCTGCATGCAGAAGATCAACCTCTTTCCCTTCCTCCAAAACATTGAATCCTCTAGCTGAGTTGCACCCTCACTAGTTGTAGAACTACATCAATTCGCATGGATTAGATCCCCAAAACTCCATGAAATGGATGTTAACCTGTAGGAAAGAGGATGGCTGAGTCACATTTTGAATTTCCCAATTTTCCCTTTTTGTAGATGATAAAAATGACCTCAAATCATTGGATCTCTAACCCCAAGTGTGCCCTCCTTCAAGAAATTCGCCTAGTTCTGATAATAAATAATTATGGAGGATGAAAACCGCCAATAATTTCAAGAAAGGTCACGCCAGAGATGGAAAATGCTCCGAAGTAAATATATCTTCCATATCTAGCCACCAAAGGCCAAAGAAAACTCCTTAAGTTTGAACAATGTGCCCTTCCTGCAGAAAACCCTCCAATAATGTACCCTCCTTTAGGAATGATAGCAGAAAATGATTTGATATGAATAGAGTGGTGAGGGATTTTCACCTTCATGCTAATCTCTAGGCTTTGTCTAGTCAAAACCCTCAAAACACTCAAGTGTCCAGAGCTCAAAGTTGCAAATAGAAAATGATCAAGAATGAGGAAGTGAGGCACCCTCATCCTCTTTAATAATCCAACATTGTAATTCTCACTTAAATTATTAATTGGATTTCTAAAATATTTTTCTCCACTTATAAAATTAACTTATATTTTCTTATTAGCCAATATTACTTTAATAATTTGACTTTAGTATCCTCAATAACATATTTTGGCCACCTTAGTCCCCTTTTTCGTGAGACTATATCCTAGGGGGGAAAACTAGTCTACTAAGTCCTCCAGTTATTTAGTCATGTGGAAGGGGATCTTACAATCTCCCTTTCTTGAAATTTCATTCCCACAAGAAATTCTGAATATATGTGATACAAGACTTGTCCACCTTCCAAAGAAGCATCCTCAATTGTAAAATTCTTCCATTTAATCAGATACTCCTTGATATTCTTGTTTCTCAACCTTTTTTCCCTGACCTGCAAGACATCTTCAGGAATTAAAATCAATTGGCCCTCCTCATCAAGTGGTGGAATCTCCTTTGTAGTTGACACATGTTGACCCAATTCCTTCTTCAAGAATGACACATGGAATACATTATGGATTTTTCTCCATGGTGTAAATTCAATCTCATATTCTACCTACCCAACTCTTCTAATCACCTTGTATGGATCATAGAAACGAGGCTTGGGTTTTTCCATGCCATTTCTCTCGATTGATGTATAGTGATATGGTTGTAACCTCAAATATACCAAGTTTCCCACTTCAAATCTATGTTCCACCCTGTTTTTATCTACATAGATCTTATATTGGTTTGGATCCTTCTGCAAATGATCCTTAAGCTCCCTAAGGATTTCTTGAATTTCTTGGACCTAATCCTTAGCCATACGAACCCTGTTGTCCCCAAGTGCAACCTCCATGAAGGTGAGTGAATCATAGCCATATAATTCCTTGAAGGGTGTCATGCCAATGGACCTATGATGGGTAGTGAACTATAACAATACTCCCCTAAATGAAGTCATTTGACCCATGCTCTCTATTGTACTACCACATAATTCCTTAGGTATTCTTCCACCCATTTATTTACTATTTTTGTTTGTCCATCAGTTTGAGGGTGGTATCTTGTTCTAGGAGTCAATTCAGTGCTAATAAGTCTAAATAACTCCTACTAGAAAGTGCTTGTGAACCTGTTATCCCTATCACTCACAATATTCTTGGGAAAACCATGCAATCTCAAAACTTCTTTGAAGAACAATTCTTCTACTTGAGATGCATTATACTCCATGGAAATGGTGAAGAAATGTGTAAAATTGGTCAACCGATCCACAACTACAAAAATTCCATCCTTTCCCTTCACTTTAGGAAAACCTATGATGAAATCCATAGATATACTTTCCCATTTATATGTTGGAATGTGAAGTGGTTGCAACAAACCTGCTGGATGGGTATGCTCAACCTTGTTTTGTTGACAAGTTGTGCATTCTTTAACATAGCGCATAACGTCTTCCTTGAGTCCCTTCCATGCAAACTTCTCTCTAATATGCCTATAAGTTTTGAGGAACCCTTGGTGGCGATCTAGTGGTGAATCATGGAATTCCCTTAGCAACCTTTCCTTGAATTTGGATTCAAGTACCACATAAATCCTTCCCTTATAGTAGATAAGGTCATCCAAAATCCAAAACCTCTCATCCTGAATTTTCCCATCCATTATCTCACATGCAAACTTGTTTTGGAGTACTCTACTAAAATATGTGATTTCCATTCAACCGAAATTTATGACAAGGAGTAATTTGAAGGCCTCCTAGACAAGGCATCTGCTACAATATTATTCTTCCCTTTGAGAAAAATCTTTGTCAAATCATAGGCCTAGAATTTTCTTACCAATTTTTGTTGCCTTTAATTGAGGTATCTTTTCTCCAAAAAGTATTTGAGGTTGTTGTGATCTGTTTTGACTATAAACTTGGCTCCCACCAAGAATTGTCTGAACTTAGCTAGCACATGCATGATAGTTAGCATCTCCTTATCATATATCGTATATAATAAATCGGGTCCTCTTAGTTTTATTCTTTCAAAAGAAGTAGGATTCTTGTTATACATGAGGACAACCCCAATTACTTCCCCTAAGGCATCACACTCTATTATGAATGGTTGAGAAAAATCTGGTAATGCTAGGACCGTAAAAGTGATTATTACGTTCTTCATCTTGTCAAAAGTTTGTTTGGATACTTCAGTCCACTTAAAATCACCTTCCCTAGTTAGATTATTCAAGTGTGCATAAAGTTGTGGAAACCCTTTAATGAATCTCCTATAGTAGGTGAAAATACCAAGAAATCCTCATAACTCTGTGATGTTCCTGGGTGTTGACCAATCCAAGATGGTTTGTATCTTCTCTTGATTAACCTGTAACCCCTTTTGTCCAATGATATGCCCCAAATATAATACTTCTATCATACCAAACTCACATTTAGACTCTTTGGAATACAAGGATTTTTCCTCCATGATGTTCAAAATTTGATCCAGATGCTTTAGGTGATCCTCCCAAGTTTTTTTTATAGATTAGCAAATCATCAAAGAAAACCAAGAGATACTTCCTCAATTGTTTATTGAAAATGTGATTCATGCAATATTGAAATGTAGTTGGTGTGTTTGTTATCCCAAAAGGCATAACTCATAACTCATAATGGCCATAATGGAACTTGAAGTCCATTTTGTGGATATCATGTTCCCTTACCTGAATCTGATGGTACCCTGAACAAAGATCAATCTTTGAAAAGTAAATTGTGCCATGGAGCGCATCAAGAAATTCATCAATCCTGGGAATTAGATACATGTTTTTAACTGTTTTCTTGTTTAGTTCCTTATAGTCAATGTACATTCTCATTGTGCCATCTTTTTTCTTAACCAACAAAACTCGAGATGGAAATGGGATTGAGCTAGGCTTAATGTGTCCCATGTCCAACAACTCCTTGATAGCCTTCTCAATTTCATCTTTGAACCTTTTTGGTTGTCAGTAAGGAGTGGTGATGACTGATTTATCTCCTTTTTATATCTCAATTACATGTTCAAAACCGATATTCAGTGTCTTCTCTGGAGGAATTTTTCCAAATACCCTTTCATGCTTTCCAAGTATCCTTTGTATGGCATGTGAATAGTGTTGGATCCCTTCCTGAGTGGTTTGCCCTGAAACTAAACACCATGTTGCATAAGCCACGTCCTCACACCTAAATATAGCCTCCATGCGCTTTGTTGAAACCACCCTTGGAGAAATCTTTGTCATCCCCTTCAATGTCACCCTCTTTCCTTCTTCAGAATTGAAGGAGATCTACATAGGTTTGTAATTTGTAGTGATAGGACCCAAGGTGCTAAGCCACTGAACTCCAAGTATAACATTGGTTTCTGGTAGTTCCATAACATAGATATCTTGTGTCAAATTATATGTTCCATTGTTAAGACTCATCTGTAGAATATATTTGTCACATGGCATGGCCCACCCCACTACTACCTCCACTAAAAATCCCTCAAACTCAATAGTAGGGAGGTGTCTCCTATTTACCAAGGCAACATCAATAAAGTTGTGGTAGGCCCCACCATCAATAAGTATCATGACCCTATGTCCTTGGATGACTCCTCTCATTCTGAAAGTGTTGAATTTTGGTACCCCACTGATGGATGTAATAATAACCTTCTTAATTCCTTCTTGGTTGCGCATTGACTCTTCTTCTTCTTCCCCTTGCGTGGCGTACTTTTTTTTTTGGGTCACTTCTATAATTTGAATGTGCCCCACATCACCTTCCTCCTCAATTTTGGAAAGAGCCTCAATGTAGTGGATCTTCCCTTTTCCCATGCATTTATGCCCCGGTTCCCATGGTTCTTTACAAGTGTATCATAGATTTTTTCTTCACAACTCCCTTCTGGTAGCTTCATTCAAATTTCCCTTTACCTCTATCTACAATCCTTTTATCCTTTCATGGAATGCTATCACTTTATATATAGAATAGGTAGCTTGATGGAGTGCAATCATTTACGTGATTCTGTATTCGGAACAGGTTACGCAATCCAGTGTTCTCGGGTATATTAACAAGATTAATGGAGAAGAGGAATGATGAGTGTAGTCACAATCATTCACAAAGATGAAACAATTTATCTTCGTATTAGTTGTGATTTTCACGATGCATTTTATGTTTCCAAGCGTGAGTTCAATACCCGCACATTTAGAAAACATAAAGGATTATAGTGTCACCTATGATGTTTGAGAGTATGGTGCAAAAGTGGATGGCATCATAGACAATAGCAAGGTGAGATAAACTTAAATCAATGAATTAGAGACATAGATTATCTAATTTTAACAATTAAATTTGTTATGTAGGCTTTGCTGGCAGCCTGGAATGTAGCTTGTTCTTCTACTCGACCATTTACTGTGTTTATACCAAAAGGAAAATTTCTTGTTGCTCGAGTTTCCTTTACAGGGCCATGTAAGAATGCTAATATTATGGTGAAGGTAAATTCCTAATATTCATTAATTGAGCAATGTGATTTATATATTTCCTTATTTTGAGCAATGAGATTTATTGAGTTAATAACTGGGGACCTCGTTGCACCAAACGACATTAGATTATGGAACAAAGAAAATAAACACTACTGGTTGCAGTTCAAGGATGTAAATGGTCTAACCGTGGAAGGTTGGAGGAGTTTAGATGGAAAAGGAGCATCGTGTTGGACGTGTAAAAAATAGGAACAATGAGGCTTTGCATATAGGGTTTAGGGAAGACATGTTTGACTGATAAATTGAAGAGCTTCTGTATGTGAGTGTTGAGGATAGGCCCTCTGATTTTAAAATTTTCATCTTGGAATCTTTCAATGTCCTTAGCTTTCCCATTTGCAAGTTGCTTAAACCCAAAATTTATGTCATCCAAATAAAAAAAATCATCCTCTATAGAGACAATGGGAAAGGTGTTCATGGAATTAGTGAACTCGTAAAGACTTTTAAGGTAGGAATTTTAGTCCCTTAAGGGAAGCATATTATTTTCTTTAGTATTGTGGATTAGAATTTTCCTCCATAACTTATTAGGATCAAGCTTGGATAGTTGTTAAAGTTTATCTTGCCTTTTATTGATATAATACCTTTTCTTCCTTTTAATTAGGTATTTTTACATATTGATCTTATCAAGTTTTAAGGACTCATTAGAAGCATCCCTAATGGCTTTCCTAGAAATTTTACACTCTTTATCATACCAAGGGTTGGTTGTTTTAAGGTTTGTCGACTCAAGAAGTTACTTTATTTTTCGAAGCAAGCTCCCTGAGCTTGATATTCTATGAGGGTAAAATCATGAAGATGGGTAACACTTTTGCTTGTTTTATGACCAAAAAAACTGTATTTTCACAAGTTCTTCAACTTCCGGCATACAAAAGTATTTTTTTTATTTAGAATTTCACTTTATAGTAAAAACAAAACTTGTGAATAATTTTGTTATATTTCTAATGATTATTTTTCAATTTTTTTTTATCAATATTTGATATGTCAATTTGACAATTGTTTAACAGTATGTTCCTTAAACATGAAAGGAATGATAATGAGTTATTGTTTTCCACAACAATGTATCTATTATTAAACTTATGTTTTTAAGAAATGAAATATACGGGAACAATCTACAGAGAATCTATTTTATTATGACTATAAGTTTGAATCTAATGGATGAATAGTATAATTTCTAGAATTTTTTTAAGTTGACCAAGATGAAAACGTTGCAGATTTTAAACACGTGTTTTTCTACACCTTGTATCCATCTTAATTTTTACTTAAAAGTAAAATCTAAAAATACCCTTTTGAAGAGAACAGTTTAACAATTATGAATATAAATTTTTCATAATTTTAGGTTGTGTGTTTTTAGAGATATGGATTTTTCATTTCACCGAATCATAATCTCACCTAAAAATATTATGCAGTGATTTTTTTATAAAATTAAATAAAATTAGATAAAAACAATGGAAATGAAAACAAATTATACCCAATGAAAGAAGATTCAATTTTTAAAATGTTGGTATCAATTCTCAAACTAAATTCTGAGTATTTGTAGGAGTCCGCTACCTCCAAAGATGAAGTAAGATGGAGAGAATTTGCAGTTTCCTGCAAACAGTCTCATTTTCAAGTTTTCGGCCGAAATATTCTTTCGGCCGAAACCTAGTTTTTAACGGAATCCATTAAAAATAAACGTTTCGGCCGAAATATGCTTACCACGAGAAAATAATTCATCCAAAAAACATAGTACACGAATTTCGAGGGCACCGTTAAATTTAACGTTAAAATTTTCAGCCGAAAGAAACATTTGTTCGACCGAAAAATTGCCACTAGAAATTTTCGAGACCCGATTGTCACGAAAGTGTTACCCAGATTCATGATTTTACCCATGATCGACAATTTATTTCTTCGACTTGGTTTCAAATGTTGTGAATCTGATCACATCTTATATATACTCCATACCAATGGAGACACTTTGAATTTTTTTGTATATGTAGATGATATCCTCATTACTGGAAATAATAATGATCTCATCCTTATATTAAAGAAATAACTTGTTGACTCTTTTGACATGACAGGACTTGGTACTCTGCCTTATTTTTTAGGTCTTCAAGTATTACTACTATGTGATGGATTTTTCATTTCTTAGTCTAAATATGTGATGGATCTTTTGAAACATTTTAATATGGATGATTGTAAGACATGTGCTACTCCTTTTCAATCTAGAGTAAATCTCACCAAAACGTATCAAACACTCGCAGTCAATGCTATACTTTATGAACAATTCGTCAACAATCTTATTTATCTTACTCGTAGTCGACCTAAAATTTCCTTTGTTTTTAGTGTGGTTTCTCATTTTATGTAGGACCCTAAATAAATACATTGGAAAGTGGTCAAATGAATTTTCCATTATATCAAGGGTACCACTCATTTTGGTATCAAGTATTGTTGAAGTTCATATTCGCTAGGCAGTTTCACAGACTTTGATTGGGCTGGCAACAATGATGATCAGAAGTCCACTTCTGGATATGTGTTTTTCTCGAGCACTAGACTGTTGGTGTGGTCATGCAAGAAACATAAGGTAGTGTCCTTTTCAACTACATAAGCAAAATATTGTGGTGTTGTTCAAGCATGTACTGAAGTAGTATGGATCCACTAACTTTTGGGAGAACTTGGACTTCATGTTCATACCTCGACTACAATCTACTATGATAATCAAAGTGACATACAATTTGCAGAGAATCATTTTTTCCATAGTAAGATCAATCATGTTGAGCTCCATGCTCACTTTTTGAGACAACTAGTTCATGAGAATGTTGTCTCACTTGAATATTTCAACATAGATTATCAGGTTGTTGATATCCTTACCAATCCTTTAGTTGAAGCTATATTTATCAATCTCAGTACGATGCTTGGGCTTCAAGAAGATATAATTATGGGGGCTTGTCATATTGATGTAATTTCACCTCCTAAATATTCAGACACGTGTGTTAGTGGGGGGGTGTTGGAACATCAAGAATTGATGGTTCATCACACATATTCTGGATTCAGTCAATTGAGCGGTTGACCTACATTTGGATACATTCATATTGGAAATCGACTAGATATTTACATCATTCGATCGAGTAGTCGACATTCGTGTCAGACTAACAGTTGACCAACAATCAAAGACAGTCGGGCGGTGGATTAACCAACCCAATAATAAACTACGACTTGGATGCATAGGAGGTCAGGTCGAGCATCATTTTTGAGCCGACTCGACAATTCATATTTGACAAAGTCAACTTTAACAACCGACAGTTACATGTGGACAAGATCTTCCATATTCTATGGAAGTTGGTTAGATATTGAGGATATAAACAGTAGACCCCTTGGGTCATTATTATCAAGCAATTGAGTTGATATCATATGGATGTGTTTTGTGAAAAATTAATGAGAAATTGTAAACAATAGTTTTGTACATGGCACATATGCTAGGGAGGTTTAGATAGAAATAATACAATTGTCAAATGGGAAAAATAAATGGAGAGTGAAATTGATCTTAGTCTATTTTGAAAATCAGTACAAGGATAGAACAGTGGAAGCTCATAAGGATTTTCTATGTTTTTTAATATGGGGGTTCTGGCTTATGAGAAATGATGATGATATTCCAAGGAAGTTATACTCCCTTTATATTGTGTGTCACCAAATTAAATTCAACTATGTAAAATCAAGAAACCTATAAAATCCAAACTTCCAATGATTCTTGAGGCTCAAAAAATCAATAACTTAAGGCTTTGGGTTTCTTTGATGGTGCATGTCAAGGAACTCTAGGATATTGTGGAGCTAGAAGAATTTTTCTTATATATGAAAATCATTTCATTTCTTTTAAATATGTAGTTGGTTCAAGAAAAAATAATAAAATTCGTGAAATTTGTGATTTATGGTTTCTTGTGAAAATTGCAATTGAGGGAAGAATCAAAAACTTCGGTTCGAGTCAAAATGGATCTTGGAATGGGCCAATGGTAGAAGCCACATTTAAATCTTACACATCAAAATCATGAGCAAATTTTTCGAGGTAAAAGTGAATCTTTTAGAAATTTCCTTTTCCCATATACATAGAGAATTTAATTAGTGAAAAAATAATTTTTCTAAAGAAGCTTTAATGGAGTCTCTCCTCAAGAATGTGTTCAATATTTACATTGAATTTTTTATCGTGAAAGTTTGGTTTGTTGTTTGTATCCAATTTATTTGGATTTCTATTTTTTTTCTAGCTTGACAATGATCCAAGAAAGGATTGTGTTAAATGCATTATTGTGCTATAATTCACAAGATAATGTTGAGAAAGCCATTGGAGTATTGTAGTATTCAACATAAAATACCCATTGGATAATTGTAATATTCAATATAGGATACCCTATAGAGGTTTCATGTACTAAGGAAGCATATTTGTCTATGTATTTAAAAGAGTAAGTAAGACTTGTTAATGTATATGTTGATTTCTCATATGAAATATGGAATTTAAATATTTTTAC
>JZKD02S0328960.1:94799-112261 GCA_000966675.3 Picea glauca
GAGAACATACGGATGGACAACGTACGGAATCCAATAATCATTGACCAATACTATTGCCCAGGTTGTACAGCCCAGGTACTGATCATCTTATTCCTATCTGAACAGCTTCCCTTTATTTTCTTGCCATATTTTTTCATAAGAAAAATATATATATTGCACTTGAATATTGAAGTATCATATGACCAGTGAAGTTTTGTAGCTTACTTTGTCGTTAATATTGTGCAGGAATCTAATATGAACGTGAAAATTAGTGATGTGGTGTACAAAAATATAACAGGAACCTCAATAACAGAGGCTGTCATTAATTTAGCTTGCAGTAAAAGTTTTCCATGTGAAGCTATCAAAATGGAAAATGTGAATTTGAGTTATGGAAATAAAGAAGCTCATTCTCTCTGTAAAAATGCCAAAGGACTTGAAGTTAATTCTGTTAAGCCCCCTTTGGTTTGTTAAAATGCCAAAGGACTTGAAGCCCCTTTGGTTTATTAAAGGGTGAATTCTTCCTCTAAATAATAATATATTTTCAATTACAGTTCAAGTTACTCCTTCAACATCTGTTCATTGAAACAATTGTGATTGATTAAGGTGTATTGATATTTTTGAATTCAACATTATCATTGTTGGTACTTAATAAGATTTTGCAAATCCAACTTTGCAACATGCTACTAGATCTTGTTAACTTGAATTGCTAATTTGTAAATAAAACAAAGTACTTGTAGGATGAAGATAAGGCAACAAAATTTATAAAATTTAAACACCAAAGATCCAATAATTGATAATGGTGATGTTTTTTTACTATCTAGCTACTTCTCTCCCAAGACCAACAAGGTATATTGCACAAATAAAACACATTAAACTAAATTAAAAATATGAAAACAATTATCCTCAACCTCATGTCTATCAAAAACTTTAGAAGATTGAGAAAAATTATCCTCAACCTCCCCTTTGTCACAAATTTTAAGAATTAGATGGGGAAAACACCACCTTTGCAAACATTATAACTAGATTACTATGGAAATACTTGATGGGTGTTATATATGCACTAAAAACACATTAAAATCCCTCAATTAAATACTTATGGGTAAGTAAACTTAGAGTTGTAGAAAAATATATGCCAAAGGTAGAAGGGCTGGTAGTAGTATAGTGTAACTAAGGAAGTGGCTATCTAAGGGCTAATCTATTCAAGTAAAGATATCTAATGAGCAAACCCTACTAAGAAACTTTAAACTAGGTAACCTAAGTGCTTTTGGGTAAACTTTAAACTATCTAACCTAAGAGGCAAGTGAACTATATTCTTAATTCAAACTTCAAAACTATTTCTAATTCATAAAAGGAAATCTATTTAATTGAAAGCAAGAAGGACTAACAACTAACCTTTAATCTATGATAAACAAACTGCTCTTTAACCTATTAAAGCAAAAGACTATCTACCCTACAACAACAATAAAACTATCTTCTGATCTACTAAAACAAGAAATTATATCTTCTGATCTACAAAGCAAGAAACTATCTTTTAACCTATGAAAACTCAAATATAGTGTTGGTGGTTGTGTGAATATCTTAGGTGTGTATAATATCTGGATGGCACTTGACAACAAAGGATAATTCAAGCAGTATAATCTCTACACTGATCTCAATAGCAAAGTGAAAGGTATGGATTAAAGAATCCAATGAGAATTTAGCCATTATGGAAACAATGTTAATTAACCTCCATATTCATGGAATTATTAACCATCAACAATATAACGAGATTTTAATTGTACTTCTATGCTATGTAAGAAAAAATCATAATTAAGTTCAATCATTAACTAAGAAATATAATTGCAATCTAATTCTAGGAAAGAAAATACATAAAATGAAACTATGCTATATCTATCTTAACAATTCAAACTACAATAAGAAAAATGCTTAAGAACGGAAATTAAAACATGACATTAAAAAGTAATAAGCAATATATAATTAAAAACTGAAATTAATCCTATCCATCCATCAAATCCTTGTTAAAAAAAACTCAAATTAAAACTTTGTTCTATTCTATTTCAAACCCTCTTTTAAATTTAATTCTAAAATCATAAATAAAACATAATTTAATATCTAATTGCACACGGGGTTAGTTATGAATTTGCAAATTATTTCCTAACTACAAGATCAACACATGCTAACACAAGCCTTCATACTAACCTGCAAAAGAGAGTTAAAATGATCAAACTACAACAACAAATTAATTAACAAAATAATAATGCATGTACAGGAAATGAAATAGACAACTACACTATGAAATGCATAAATAACCTAAAGAACAGTTACCAGGCTATTGGTGGGACCCCAGCAAGTCGTGGTCACTTCCTAAAAGAACACCATGAACTCAGCAATTCGATTGCACCATGGAAACTCAAAAACACAGTTTTTATATAAGCAATGAAAAATGACAAAATAGAGTAAAATCGTGTTTTTCTTTATCACACTGATACTTCAACTGCTTAACTTCTATCTGACCACCACGGTGGTATTTATAATATTTACATACCAAGTGGTCGACCACAGGAGGGTTGAACCACTTCTAAATTCGGAAAATTACATTAATGGTGCCCTAATTGCTGAAATAGAGCGAGCCAATAATTGCCCTGCTTAACTACTTAAACTGAGTTGTCAAGGGTTCAGTAGCTGGAGGGGGCAAGCATGAGCAAAACCCATGTTCATGATTCACCCACCATTGACCGTCAATACCATAACCGCCAAATCGTCCACCATTTTTGTGAAGGATGCGGTGCTGGACGTAGTGTCAGATTGGGTACCGGATCGAGTGCTGGAAGGAGTGTCAGACTAAGTGCCTGAAGAAGAAACTTGATGTGTTTTTTACCTGTAACACCAAAAAAATGTGAATTAGATCTTTGGGAAAATAAAACGTGATGAATTATACTCAATATTGACATCAAACATGAATCATACATACATAGATTGAGAAAAGTTATCCTCAACCTCCCCTTTGTCACAAATTTTAAGAATTAACCTATCCTTTTGGATTACATTAGTGAAAGGATGGGAAAACAAGGCCTTTGCAAACATTATAACTATATTACTCTGGAAATACTAGCACTAATATTGTGCTCTAGGAAAGAAAAGATCAATTAACCTTCAATAGTTTAACTAAAATAATAGATCAAAAATCGCAACTACTAATTATGAGTTCTTCCATGATACAAGGCACAAAAAATTAATAAATGTGTAAGTTATTTTTTCAAATGAATTATCATTCATTACCATCATTCTTACCCTTTTCTTCCATATGTTCTTGTTATGCTTTAATTGGTGAAAATCCATTTTAAGTTATTCTCACTTTATGCTCATTCCATTGTACTTTCTAATTCACATTCATGGGCATCATTCCCTCTCTTCCATTAACATTCTATTAAACCTTTTGTAAACCTTTTCTACCTTTTCCTACCCATGTGTATTGCATAATCTGGAAATGGTGATGGTCCTATGAGCATTCGTCCCACTACAACATTTTCCCTTCAAGAAATTTCATCCACATGACTGTTACATAGAATTCATCTGCAACAATAGTTCATGGCATGCATTATTTTTTTTTCATTCGTTGTTCACTCTAATTTTCAAAGAGCAAATCATATAGCATTAAACAAGACTTATTACATACTATAATAAATCAAAAGTGAAAAGGAATTCACTATTTTCTCAATGAGTTTTACTTAAGTAGGGTAAAGTATCATACAATACATTAGATCAAACATAATGCAAATCCTTAAATATTTGAATAGCCTTCTCTCCAACAATAGTCCAACAAGAATTTGTCACTGGATTTCCCAATAACCTTCTTCTTGGAGTCCATACTTGATAGTGTTAATGTCAAATCCTCTCCACATCTCAATCTCTCTTACTAATTTGTAATTTAATCCAACCAAACCTCACAGCCCAAAATAATAATTCGATTCAACTTGATGTCACTCTCCTCATGATGCAATGCTATGATGTGATTTGAAGAAGTATCATATCTAATGGGGTGTGTTGTGACCGAAACAATCCCCCTTCACTTTTTCTTTTACAAGTGAAAGGAAAGGGGCCCCCTTAGTAAAATTTCAAACATATTTCATAATCCTCCACTGGTTGAGCTTAATGCTATCTTTTTTCCTACATTGAAGGAGTTTGGGGTTTTATCTTGATTGATGACTATATTTGATGGGTGAAAATTATTTATTTTGATGTTAAGCCCTAAACAGTGGCACATTACCCCTTAATTGGGGCATATTCCATTAGTATTGTTATTGTATTTATGTCGGCTTGGGTCCATTAGTTGTAAGTGTACCTCCTAGTCTCTTATATATACCAAGGAGACCTTTTCATTTGGAATCATCTTGTATTTTTAAATTTATGTGGTGTATAAGGAGGTTTCCCCCTCGAAGAGTCTTATTATCCGAAATTCTCTCATTTTCAAGGCTTGAGTACTTATTCTAAGGTTTTTTATGCTATTTTGATATTTGGTTCTTAACATTTGGAATGAGAGCTCAAGTTCTTGGTGTTTCATTGGTGCATCTGAGACAAATTGGAATTTTCTCTATATTTTTTTTCTACGATGTTTCAAAAGGAAATCATTAGAGGATATTTGGTAGATTGATCAAGGTACTTAGGGTTCAAATTTCAGTTCCTGAGGCATTGTACTTTTGGAGATATAATCTATGTAAGATAGGGTTTTGGAATCATCATGAATTTAGTCATCCCATAATTTTCGCTTTACAATTTTTTCGGTGACATTTCAGACCCTGAAACTTTGCAGATATTCCAATAAATTATCATGGTATATGTGATAAAAAATTCATATTCTGGGTCATCATAATTTTGTAGGTACACCTGTGTAAGATAAGGTTGGTGACTAGTCATATTAACTAGTCTCAAAGAGGTGTTCTGGGTAAAATAATGATATCTTCTTCAGTGAGTATCCAAATTAAATGAGACTAGTTGCATTGGACAATGCACAGTATGTAGTATATCTGGTGCAATTTTTAGAGTCAAATATTGGATATTGTGCTCTTGGGTCGCTTTACAAGTACACTCTCCTCGAAGGGCCAAAAATAAGGAAGGTGTGTGGAAGTTACCATAACTTCCACTTGGCACATCCAATTTTGGTCAGACCCTTGGAATTGCAGAGAAGTGTCAAAGAACTACAGAACGAAAATTTCATACCTAGAAGGGTTGCA
The DNA here is from genome assembly GCA_000966675.3 of Picea glauca. Lineage (NCBI taxonomy): Eukaryota > Viridiplantae > Streptophyta > Pinopsida > Pinales > Pinaceae > Picea > Picea glauca. The sequence goes on from JZKD02S0328960.1 coordinate 100,010, forward strand.
ATTTTGGGGATACAACAGAAGAAAGATCGTCTAGTAGAACCACCTCGAAATCAAGGTTTAAAAATGATACTTGGCCAACATTCCCTGAAAAAAGGAAATTGTACACCAAACAATCCTTCAGACAGTCCTACTTGGACTCTTAATTAAGGTGAAGAAATGTGCAGGGACATAAATTATTTACAAAAGAAGACAGTAACAAAAGATGAACTACAAGGGATGATGGATTCAACTGAATTTAAGTTGGAGGCAATAATGGAAACTAAGATCGATGGTTTAAAAAGGGAGGACATGGAAGGATTGAAAATTTTCCTAATAGAGAGGCTACCTGAAAGTGAAAATGTATCCCATGAAATTCATGATGATGACACAAGGAAGATGAATCAATACTGGAGAAAATTCAACTTTAGGTGGAAGTCCAACCACCTTCCTAAGATCGATATGAGGAATTTTGATGGCAAGGATCCAATCACATGGATACTTAGATGGAGCATTTATTTGATATACATGATGTGCCACACACACAAAAGGTACAAATTGCTTATTTATATTAAGAACCCAATCAATTTGTATGGTATTGATGGCTTTGTTCTCGCAAATCACTTGTCACTTGGAAAATTTTCACGGAATAAATGATAGCACACTATGAGTATACAAGGAGAAATACCTTCTTTATCCAATTGATAAATATCAAGCAAAAGGGTTCAGTTGTGGAGAAAATTGAGAACCTCCAAAGATTGAATATAAAGGTAACAAATATTCCAAATGAGCACTTGATTGATGTATTCATAGGAACTTTAAAGGATAACATTCAACATGAGGTTCTCCTTTGGGAACCCAAATCATTGGAGAATGCATTTAGGGTGGAGAGAAATGTTGAAAGTAAAAATATAGCTATGGATAATAGAAGGACCACTCCTAACATCTATCAAGAGAATAATGTTCTTTCTTCTAAAAAACCTCAACCTACAAGGTTGACACCTCAACAATTGGAGGAAACAAAAGAAAAAGGTTTATGCTTTAATTGTGACAGCAAGCAAAGTAATGGACATAAGTGTGGTGAGACGAAATTATTCTACATATATTGTGAAGAGGAAGAAGAACAAGAAAAATAACAATAACCATCTCAAGGTGAAAACGTAGAAGATATTTCTTCTGAAGAGTTGACTCCAATGATATCATGTAGGGCATTGATTGGAATTAGCACTTCTCAAACCCTCAATATCGAAGGATATATCAAAAATAAAAATGTAATAGTCATAATTGATTATGGTAGTATTCATAATTTAAGTCACTATAAATTAGCCAAAGCTCTAAATTGCTTTATATATCTAGTGCCAAAGTTTCAAGTAATGATTGCAAATGGAGGAACTATCAATTTTCATTGGAAGGAAAGGAAATTGAGTTAAGGGGTATCACAGGGAAACCCAGTAAGGTGATAAGCTCTAATGGCATGAAAAAATTATTGAAAAAGGGGCATCATGGTGTAATTGTAAAACTATGCTCACTAGATATTCAAACATCTAAGCCATATATTCCCCTAGATCTCCAAGGGATCATTGATAAGAATTCAAGAGTATTTAAAGATATTCCTAGAGGTATTCCACCCACTCAAAATCATGATCATGATATTAACCTAATTCCTGGGAGTGTTCCTCCTCATTAGGCTTTACAGATACCCTTATGTCCAAAAGAGTGAAATTGAGCGTATGGTTGAAGAAATGTTAGAGGATGGCATTATTATACCTAGCCAAAGTTCTTACTCTACACCGGTGGTAATGGTACTCAAGAAAGAGGGCTCATAGTGTATGTGTCCAGATTATAAAGAGCTCAACAATAGCACTATTAAAGATAATTTTCACATTCTCGTCATTGATGAATTGTTAGATGAACTACATGGAGAAATCTACTTCACAAATTTGGATCTTCATTTAGGGTATCATCAGATTAGAATGAAGGAAGTAGATATCCCAAAAACAACATTCTGAACTCATGAAGTCCATTATGAATCTTTGGTCATGCCTTTTGACCTGAAGAATGCACCTTCCACATTCCAAGGGTTGATGAATTCCATTTTTAATCCCTTCCTTCGAAAATTTGTGTTATTATTTTTTGATGATATACTAATTTATAGAAAGTCTTGGGAGGACCATGTTGACAAGGTGATACAACTACTAAAGGAGAAACAACTATATGCCAAACCATTCAAATGTTTCTTTGGGGTGAAGGAGGTAGAATATTTGGGTCATATTGCATCTCATGAAGGTGACAAGGTATACCCTAACAATATTAAGTCCATGATGGAATGGCCAATTCCCAAAACATTGAATAATGTTAGAGGAGTTTTGGGCTTAACAGGTCACTATCGCAAATTTGTTTGGAACTATGGAAAAATAGCATCACCTTTAACAGAATTAACTAAGAAGGATACATTTTCATGGAATCCATAGGAAAGTCAAGCTTTTGAAAAACTTAAAGAGGCAATGTGAAAAGTTGTTATCTTGACCACACCAGACTTCACAAAAACCTTTATTGTGGAATGTGACTCCTCGGGAAATGGCATTGGCATTTTTCTAATGCAAGAAGGAAGGCCCCTTGGTTTTGGCAGTCGTCCACTCAAGGGAAAGGACTTACACAAACCCATTTACACTAGGGAATGATGGAAATACTACATGCATTGAAGTAATGGAGCCCTTACCTAATAGGTGGGAACTTCAAGGTAAAAATAGATCATGATAGTATTAAATACCTATTAGAACAAAGACTATCTTCAGAAGAGAAACAAAAATGGGTGACCAAGATGTTGGGTTATGATTTTAAAATCATCTACAAAAAGGGAAGCAAAATCTTGTGGCAGATGCACTCTCAAGAAAGGATGGAGATGTTGAGGCCTTTCTCTCTGTTATCTCGATCATCCAACCCGATTGGATAATAAAAGCAAGGGATGAATGGAATAATGATGAAAAGGTGTGGACTATCATTCAAAGGTTGCAGCAGAATTCCAGTGCATCAGATACATTTACATAGAAAAATGATTCACTATGGTACAAATATCGCTTATATTTATGTAAGAACTTCCAAATCAAACAAAAGGTACTCTTGGAATCACACACCTCTCTCGTAGGATGACACTCAGGATTTGTGAAAACCTACCATAGGGTCAAGAAGGAATTTTTGAAAACCTACCATACGGTCAAGAAGGAAAACCTACCCCCTCGAAGATTCTTATTATCCAAAATTCTGTCATTTTCAAGGCGTTGAGTACTTATTCTAATGATTTTTATGCTATTTTGATATTTGGTTCTTAACATTTGGAATGAGAGCTCAAGGTCTTGGGGTTTCGCTATTGCATCTGAGACAACTTGGAATTTTCGCTATAACATTTTTTCTACGATGTTTCAAAAGGAACTCATTAGAGGATATTTGGTAGACTGATCAAGGTAATTAGGGTTAAAATTTCATCTCCTGAAGAATTATACTTTCAAAGATATAGCCTATGTAAGATAGGGTTTTGGAATCATCATGAATTTAGTCATCCCATAATTTTCACTATACAATTTTTCGATGACATTTCATACCCTGAAACTTTGAGGATATTTCGACAAATTATCATGGTATCTGTGATAAAAAATTTACATTCTGGTTCATCATAATTTTATAGATACACCCTGTGTAAGATAGGGTTGGTAACTAGTCATATTAACTAATCTCAAACAGGTGTTCCAGGTAAACTAATGATATACTCTTCAGTGAGTATCAAAACTAAGTGAGACTAGTTGCATTGGACAGTGGACAGTATGTAGTATTTCTGGTGCAAGTTTCATAATCAAATATCAGATATTATGCTCTTGAAACGCTTTACAAGTACGCTCTCCTGGAAGGGACAAAAATAAGCAAGGTGTGGGGAATTTACCACAAATTCCACTTGGAACATCATAATTTTATCAGACCCATGGAATTGTAGAGAAGACGTATCAGAGAACTACAAAACGAAATTTTCAGACCTAGAAGTGCCAAAATTTTGGGGATACAGCAGAAGAAAGATCATCTAGTATAACCACCTCGAAATCAAGGTTTAAAAGTGATATTTGGGAAACATGCCCCGAAAAAAGGAACTTCTACACCAAATAAGCCTTCATATAGTCCTACTTGGACTCTTAATGAAGGTGAAGAAATGTGCATGGACATAAATGATTTACAAAAGAAGATAGTAACAAAAGATAAACTACAAGGGATGATGGATTCAACTGAACTTAAGTTGGAGGCAATAATTGATACTAAGATGGATGGTTTAAAAAGGAAGATCATGGAAGGATTGAAAATTTTCCTAATAGAGAGGCCACATGAAAGTGAAAATGTATCCCATGAAATTCATGATGAGGACACAAGGAAGATGAACCAATACTGGAGAAAATTCAACTTTGGGTGGAAGACCATCCACTTTCCTAAGATCGATATGAGAAAGTTTGATGGAAAGGATCCAATCACATGGATACTTCAGATGTAGCATTTCTTTGATCTACATGATGTGCCACACACACAAAAGGTACAAATTGCTTATTTATATTTAGAACCCAATCAATTTGTATGGTATTGATGGCTTTGTTCTCTCAAATCACTTGTCACTTGGAAATTTTTCAGGGAAGAAATGATAGCACACTATGAGGATACAAGGAGAAATACCTTATTTATCCAATTGATAAATATCAAGCAAAAGGGTTCAGTTGTGGAGCACATTGAGAACTTCCAAAGATTGAATATAAAGGTAACAGATATTCCATATGAGAAATTGATTGATGTATTCATAGTAACTTTAAAGGATAACATTCAATATGAGGTTCGTCTTTGGGAACCCAAATCATTGGAGAATGTGTTTAGGGTGGAGAGAAATTTTGAAAGTAAAAATATATCTATGGCTAATAGAAGGACCAATCCTGACATCTATCAAGAGAATAATGTTTATTCTTCTAAAAACCTAAACCTACAAGGTTGACACCTCAACAGTTGGAGGAAAGAAAAGAAAAACATTTATGCTTTAATTGTGATAGAAAGCACAGTAAGTGACATAAGTGTGGTGAGAAGAAATTATTCTACAGAGATTGTGAAGAGGAAGAAGAACAAGATAAAGAACCAGAACCATCTCAAGGTGAAAACGTAGAATAGATTTCTTCTTAAGAGTTTAATCCCACGATATCATGTAATGCATTGATTGGAATTAGCACTCCTCAAACCCTCAAGATTGAAGGATATATAAAAAATGAAAAGGTAATACTCCTAATTGATTATGGTAGTACTCATAATTTCATTCACTATAAATTATTCAAATCTCTCAATTTCTTTATATATCCAGTGCCAAATTTTCAAGTAATGATTTCAAATGGAGGAACTATCAATTGCTCAGGAAAATGTCATAAGATCAATCTTATTATGGGGGAATATGTAATGAATAGTCCAATAATTGTTATACCCATGGGTGGTGTTGATGTCGTACTAGGAGTCCAATGGTTACAATCATTGGGAACAATGGCTTTTAATTTTCAAGAAATTTTCATGAAATTTTCATTGGAAGGAAAGGAAATTGAGTTAAGGGGTATCACAGGGAAACCCAGTAAGGTGATAATCTCTAATGGCATGAAAAAATTATTGAAAAAGAGGCATCAGGGTGTAATTGTACAACTATGCTAACTAGATGTTCAAACATCGAAGCCATCTATTCCCCTAGATCTCCAAGGGATCATTGATAAGAATTCATAAGTATTTGAAGATATTCCCAGAGGTATTCCACCCACTCGAAATCATGATCATGCTATTAACCTAATTCCTGGGAGTGTTCCTCCTAACATTAGGCCTTACAGATACCCTTACGTCCAAAAGAGTGGAATTGAGTGTATGGTTGAAGAAATATTAGAGGATGGCATTATTAGACCTAGCCAAAGTTCTTACTCTGCAACAATGGTAATGGTACTCAGGAAAGAGGGCTCATGCCGTATGTGTCAATATTATAGAGAGCTCAACAGGATCACTAGTAAATATAAGTTTCACATTCTTGTCATTGATGAATTTTTAGATGAACTACATGGATAAATCTACTTCACAAAGTTGGATCTCCGTTCAGGGTATCATCAGATTAGAATGATGGAAGAAGATATCCCAAAAACAACATTCCGAACTCATGAAGTCCATTATGAATTTTTGGTCATGCCTTTTGACCTTACAAATGCACCTTCCACATTCCAAGGGTTGATGAATTCCATTTTTAATCCCTTCCTTCGAAAATTTGTGTTAGTATTTTTTGATGATATATTAATCTATAGCAAGTCTTGGGAGGATCAGGTTGACAAGGTGCTACAACTACTAAAGGAGAAACAACTATATGCCAAACCATCCAAATGTTTCTTTGGGGTGAAGGAGGTAGATTATTTGGGTTATATTGCATCTCATGAAGGTAACAAGGTAGACCCTAACAATATTAAGGCCATGATGGACTGGCCAATTCCCAAAACATTGAAGAATCTTAGAGGATTTTTGGGTTTAACAGGTTACTACCACAAATTTGTTCGGAACTATGGAAAAATAGTAGCATCGTTAATGACATTAACTAAGAAGGATGCATTTTCATGGACTCCATAGGAAAGTAAAGATTTTGAAAAACTTAAAGAGGAAATTTGCAAAGCTCCTTTCTTGGCCACACCAGACTTCATAAAAACCTTTATTGTGGAATGTGATGCCTCGGGAAATGGAATTGGTGTTTTTCTAATGCAAGAAGGAAGGCCTCTTGATTTTGACAGTCGGTCACTCAAGGGAAAGGACTTACACAAACCCATTTACGAGAAGGAAATGATGGAAATACTACATGCATTGAAGCAATGGATCCCTTAACTAATAGGTAGGCACTTCAAGTTCAAAATATATCATGATAGTATTAAATACTTCTTGGAACAAAGAATATCTTCAAATGAACAAAAAAAATGGGTGACCAAGATGTTGGGTTATGATTTTGAAATCATCTACAAAAAAGCGAAGAAAAATGTTGTGGCAGATGCACTCTCAATAAAGGATGAAGATGTTGAGGCCATTCTCTCTGCTATCTCGATCATCCAACCTAATTGGATAATAGAAGAGAGGGATCAATGGAAGAATGACAAAAGCATGTGGATAGTCATTCAAAGGTTACAACAGAATTCTAGTGCATCAAATACATTTACATGGAAAAATGATTCACTATGGTACAAAGATCGCTTATATGTATGTAAGAACTCCCAACTCAAACAAAAGGTACTCTTGGAATCGCACACCTCTCTGCTAGGAGGGCACTAAGGATTTTTGAAAACCTACCATAGGGTCAAGAAGGAATTTTTTGGGGATGGCCTTAAAATTGATGTTCAAAGGTTTGTGGTAGAATTTTTGGTTTTCCAACAAAATAAGGTGGAAACAATTAAGACCTCGGGTCTTTTACAACAATTAGCCATCCCAAGTCAGCGCTGGGAGGAGGTTTCCATGGATTTCATCATAGGGTTACCGAAGTCTGAAGGAAATAGCATCATCATGGTGATTGTTGATAGACTGACCAAGTACACACACATTTGTGCACTCTCTCATCCTTTCAAAAGCCAATACATTTTCCACCACATTCTTGGAGAGAGTTCAAAAGATACATGAAGCCCAAATATTATTATAAGTGACAGAGATCCCATCTTCACTAGACATTTTTAGACATAATTATTTTCTTGTTTGGGTACTCAATTGGCTCATAGATCATCTTAACATCCTCAATATTATGGGAAAAGAGAGATAGTTAACAAATGTCTGGAAGGATACCTTTGTTTCTTTGTCTCTGATAAAAAAACAAAATGGTTTGAGTGGCTACCCTTGGCAGAATGGTAGTATAACACTTACTTTCATACTGCAACAAAAATGACACCATTTATGGCACTCTATGGATATCACACACCTTCCATCACTTCTTCTATAAAATAAAAATATAAGTTTCAAGCAGTGGAATATCACATCGAGCATCAACAACACGTTCTCCAACTCTTAAAGGACAACCTAACCATGGCACATAATCGCATGAAACAACAAGCAGGTCAACATCGTAATGAAAGAAGTTTTGAAGTAGGGGATTGGGTATTTTTAAGACTACAACAATGCAAACATATGTCGCTCAAGCAAGATAAGAAGGATAATAAATTATCACCAAGTATTATGGCCCTTATAAGGTGTTGCAAAATATTGGTCTATGGAATACAAATTGGAGTTGTTTGCATCTTCGTGAGTACACCCAATTTTCCATGTTCCATGCTTAAAGAAGGTTATAGGTGACAATATCCTAGTAAAAAGTATATTTCCATAAATTTATAAGGAAGGAATAATCATATTGGATCCTGAAGATATCACTGACATAAGAATTTGTTAGCTGAGTAATAGATCCATTTCAGAGTATCTCATTAAGTGGAGGAAACTACCTGTTGAAGATTCCACTTGGGAAGATGATTATTTTATGCAGAAGCGTCCAAAATTACTCAAGTGTTGCGAACAACACTTTTATGAAGGGGAGGGGCATGTTAATCCCTAAATAGTGGCACATTACCCCTTAATTAGGGAATATTACATTAGTATTGCTAGTTTATGTATGTCGTCTTGGGTCCATTAGTTGTAATTGTACCTCCTAGTCTCCTATATATACCAATGAGACATTTTCATTTGGAACCATATTGTATTTGTAAATTTAAGTGGTGTATAAGGAGGTTTCCCCCTCGAAGAGTATTATTATCTAAAATTCTCTCTTTTTCAAGGAGTTGAGTACTTATTTTGAGGGTTTTTATGTTATTTTGATATTTGGTTCTTAACATTTGATTTGATGATTTCATAGATTATGAACACTTGTTGAACCCTCTCAAGGGTCCTCTCCTATTCTGAGGATTTTTCCATTTCTTAATCTCCACATCATCTATTCCCCAATTAGGGGGGAGGCATCAACCAATGTTTTTCATACAATTGAATTGTTTGTCAGCAATTTTCTAGGAAATCAAAACCATTCTACAAATGACATGCGAGTTAAATATTTGGAAACCATCACTCTTCCCCATGGAAACTTATTTTTGATAAGCCTACAAAGGATCTTGGTTGCTAAAGACATGTCGAACCAAAAAATATTTTTGATCCCCCATCCACTCATCTTCTTTGGCATTGTTAAACACAACCATTTCACGAGAGGAATACCTTTGGCCTCCTTTCTTCACAAGAGGAATACCTTTGGCATTGTTAAACACAACCATTCACTATAAATTAGTTATGTGGTGTAGAAAAATATAACAGGAACCTCAATAAGGGAGAAGGTCATTAATTTAGCTTGCAGTATAAAATTTTCATGTGAAACTATCAAAATGGAAAATGTGAATTTGAGTTATGTAAATAAAGAAGCTCAATCTCTCTGTAAAAATGCCAAAGGACTTAAAATTAATTATGTTAAGTCCCCTTTGGTTTGTTAAAGGGTGAATGCTTCCTCTAAATGTCAACTTTAATATGTTGGCTTTTGCATTAGCTATCTTGAAGTTTGATTTCGGTGTGAATTTGAGCTATGAAAATAACTAAGCTCAAATGCTTAAACTTAATAATGTCAAGTACTTTTTGGTTGGTTCAAGAGTGAATGATTCCTCTAAATGCCAACTTTAATAACAATATATTTTCAATTGTTCAAGTTACTCCTTCAACATCTCTTCATTGAAACAATTGTGTTTGGCTAAGGTGTATTGATATTTCTCAATTCAACATTATCATTATTGGTACTTAATAAGATTTTGCAACATGCTAGTAGATCTTGTTAACTTGAATTGCTAATTTGTAAATAAAAAAAAGTATTTCTAGGATGAAGACAAGGCAACACAATTTATAAAATTTAAACACCATTATCCAATCAATTGATAATGGTGATGTTTTTTTACTATCTTGCTAGTTCTCTCCCAATACCAACAAGGTATATTGCACAAATAAAACATATTAAACTAAATCACAAATATGAGAAAAATTATCCTCAATATCCCCTTTGTCACAAATTTTGAGAATTAACCTATCCTAAGGTGGTTTTGGGTTAGATCAATGAAAGGATGGGGGTGAAAGTGAAACTTTCCCATTAATGAAAAGCACCACATTTTCAAACATTATAACCAGTTTATTGTTTGTGTAATATTTTGGTTTTATGCCTTACTGGTTGAGGGGTTTTGTCAAACAATTCACATATGTAGCTTTATTGAGATTGTGTGGTGGTTTGTTGTTAATTTTATAGCACAAATTTGCAATGATAGATATGAGAGGGCCATGTGGCTTCTCCATATCAATCTATGAGAGGGCCACATGTCTTCTCCTAGGTGGTGCCACATAGTGTCACCTGGGATTTCCACGTGTCAAAATTTCATTGGCCCATTTGGCGGCCAAAAGTGCCAATCATCATGCTACGTGGCACACTATCATTGGGCCACATCAACATGTTGATGTCACTGCCATGTGTCTGTATGGATTCCACCTCAGTTGTATAGTATTTCATGTCATCGTACGAACTGTACGGGTTGGCATGTGGCATGATCCGATTGGTCCACGGATCGGCCCGATAATGCCAAAATTGGATGCCACGTGGCAACCTTTGGTGCTTCTACGTCATCATCCTGACGTCAGCATGCCATGTGTCTCCTTCCTCCTCTTTCCACATGTGTTTTATGGATGTTGACGTCATCTGTATGGATGATTACGTCAACAGTATGGATGTTGACTCATCCATGCTGACTAGGCTAGGTTGGACAAACTTTGACCGTGAATATATTTCAATATGTAATTCTATTTGACGAATTGTTTTCTTCGTTGGAAATCTTACGATGTGCTCTACACAATCATACCATTTCCAATGAGTTTCAGGAACTTTTGAATTTTTCCATTTCTCTGCCTGATGGGGCCATTATGAGCCTCCTGAGACACTTATGAAACTTCTATGATGTTCCCTAGATCCATCTAGATCAGTCAGTACCAAAAAAACTCTCAATTAGGTCTTTAGAGATTATTTTTTAGTTATTAGATAAAACAAGGTCCTCATCTAGCCATAAATGATTATGGTTGGAATCATTGCTTAAAAGAGTATCTTGGTTAGTTGTAGTCCTAGCATTAAAGTATCTTAGTACGAGGATATTACCTTCACTTCTCAAACTATAAATATCTTGTTATAAATTATTATGGGGACAATTTTTATCTAGATTGTCTTTCTTATAAAAAGTAGAATGAATATGTGCAAAATGACAAGTCTGAAATTTCTATCGAGATGTACTAATTGAGAGGTTTGATCTTATGAAATTGAATGTGAGGAGAAATTATCTTTCTAATAAAATAGGTTATTCCTCCTATCCCTCTACGATATGTTTTTTTGTTCTAGGCCGACCTCAAGACAAATCGTTCTATGTTAGGGACCTTAAACTCTTCATGCTCCCATGCTTCAACCAAACACATAATATTATAATGCACTAATATTATGAATAAAAAATATATGAGTAATTAATAATTCATATATATATATATATATATATATATATATATATGACCATTATGATTAGCCCGATATTAGCCAAGCTTTATGGAATTATTTTGGAAAAGAATATTATCCTTTGGCTAGAAAGTCATTGTAAAAGAGCTAAAGGCCAAGCCAGGTTTAGGATATATCATTCAACTGTGGACCATCTTGTTACCTTTAGGATCATTGCAGAGGAGTTCCACAATACTAAAACCAATCTTTTTTGTTGTTTTGTTGACTTTAGAAAATCTTTTTACATGGTTCCTAGGAAAAACATTTGGAATAGGTTGGAAGAGATAAAAGTGCCTCTCTAGTTGAGGGATGATGCAATAAGTATGTATGAGAATATTGTTGCTAAGTTTAAAAACATTGAGGGCTGGTAAAGAGAGATTAACTTCAATATCAGGGTCAAATAAGGTTGTCCCTTGTCCCCTACACTTTTTTCCATATACATTGACAAATTAGAAGAATGCCTGGAAAAAACAGGTTGTGCCGGTCCTACTCTCACTGGTATAGTCATAAATCTTCTTCTTTATGCCGATGATATCGTTATTATGGAAAGGAGTCCCCATGATCTTGAAAACCAACAAATAATCCTCAAGGATTTTTGCTCCAATATGGGTATGACTGTTAATACTGATAAGACTAAGGTCATGATTATTAAATCCAATAAGATCCCTTATGATACCTTTGTATATGACAAC
>JZKD02S0328960.1:137816-151676 GCA_000966675.3 Picea glauca
AGCCAAGCTTTATGGAATTATTTTGGAAAAGAAGATTATCCTTTGGCTAGAAAGTCACGGTAAAAGAGCTAAAGGCCAGGCCAGGTTTAGGAGATATCATTCAACTATGGACCATATTGTTACCTTTAGGATCATTGCAAAGGAGTTCCGCAATACTAAAACCAATCTTTTTTGTTGTTTTGTTGACTTTATAAAAGCTTTTTACATGGTTCCTAGGAAAAACCTTTGGAATAGGTTGGAAGAGATAAAAGTGCCTCTCGAGTTGAGGTTTGATGCAATAAGGATGTATGAGAATTTTATTTCTAAGTTTAAAAACATTGTGGGCTGGTCAAAAGAGATTAACTATAATATCGGAGTCAAATAAGGTTGTCCCTTATCTCCTACACTTTTTGCCATATACATTGACAAGTTAGAAGAATGCTTGGAAAAAACAGGTTGTGTCGGCCCTACTCTCTCTGGTATAGTCATAAATCTTCTTCTTTATGCCTATGATATCGTTCTTATGGCAAGGAGTCCCCGTGATATTGAAAATCAACTAAGAATCCTCAAGGATTTTTACTCCAATATGGGTATGACTATTAATAATGATAAGAGTAAGGTCATGATTATTAAACCAAATAAGATCCCTTATCGTACCTTTGTATATGACAACAAGAACTTGGAGGAAGTGACTTCATACAGATATCTTGGAATTGATATTCACCACAAGCTCAATTGGAATTATAGCATTGAGAAAAGGATTATTGGGGTATGGAAAGATTATTATGGGCTTGAAAAAAATTATAAATCAATTGATGTTTGGAGTTGGTATAAGAAGAAAATCCTCTTTGAGACTCTTGTTACACCTGTTATTCTTTATGGATGTGAAGTCTGGGCTTGTAGTATCTCTCATGAATCATGGAGAAAGATAGTGCAAATACAAAAGAATTTTATAACCTATAATCTCAAAATTAAAGGAAATGCGCCCTATCCCATCCTCCTCTTAGAAACAAGCCTCTCCCCCGTTGAGAGCAAGGATATGACTAGATACCTAATGTATAAGAACAGTTTAAAAACATCGAATACAAGAGGCTACCTAAAATTGCTTCAAAATCAAGTCATAACCACCATCGACTCAAGCGAGGATGGCATAAATATGCCCGGTCTTGGCTAAACTATTGGGGAATCAAGGAAGAAACCATTTGTAGAATAAAAATGCTATTAAAAAAACGTCAAATCAAAATTTAAGGAGAAAATGTGGTGTGATAAAGAGTTAGAGGAAAAAGGAAAATTAAGGTATTATAAAGATGTAATCAACCCTAATCTAGAAGATCAAAATTATCTATCTGTTTTTCCAAGTGTAAAGACAAAAATAAGCATTGCTAAGATAAGAACAAATTCTCACAACCTCCATAGTGAAATTGGGAGTTGGTCAATTCCTAAAACGCCATGGGATGAAAGAGTGTGTCACCTTTGTGACACTAAGAATGTTGAAGATGAAAAACACTTTCTCTTAGATTGCCCAACCTATACCCATATTAGATCTCATTTTCAAAATATTTATCACACTACCAACCTTCCTAACCTCTTAACTCAACAAAAGTATGGTGATCTTGGAAAGCTTCTCTTATTGCTTTTCGAGCACAGAAAAAAAATTCTAAAGAATCACAAGTAATCACTTACCCTTTTAAGGTCTGATAGACCAATTCGATCTTAGTGGACGTTAATCATAATCATCATCATCAATATATATATATATATATATATATATATATATATAATGTTGAGCATATTTATTTTGTATATTTTTATAAATGATTGAATGAATAATATTATCCATTATTTAATTAATATTTTTTCTCTCTATTTCTTAGTACAATCCCAAGTTTTTTTTTGTTTGCATTAAATCTAAATTATAATCACTATATTAAGATTTTTTTATATATTAGAAAAAATGTTTATTTTTAAAAATGATATAAACAATTAACGATTATTCACTTTATATATGAATAAAAAATCAACTAATAAATTTTTAAAGATGAAATAAACAATTAACAATAATTATCATTACAAAATTAACTAATTAACAACTATTGAGTACAATTCCACTTTTTCTGCATTAAAACTAATAATATAATTAACATTCTTTAATATAACAAAAATAAAAAATAAAATACCTTAATATAACAAAAATAAAATATTAACTTGAATAAAGTAAAATATGTTATATGAAATAAATATAAAATATTGAAAATCATTCAAGTGATTATGTATTCAAAATAGGTTATGCAATCAAGTGATAGAATATCGATAGGCTGCATCCAAGGAAAAAATGTCTAGAAAATCCATTTATGTCTAAGTGTATCTATGCATACCATCACGGTACTTGAGCACCAGATGTCTCTTGGAGTCTTTGATACTCATCTCGGTGTGCAAGGTATGGAAAACATTGGCGAACTCTGGCATTTTTTGGTCCCTTTGCTGCTGCAATGTGGTCCATCTTGTATATAATTCATCATAACTTCCAACAGGGTAGTATTTTTCCTTAATAGCGTTTCTGAAGGAACCCCAAGTGGGTGCAACTACAAACTCCATTTATGGCTAGATGTATCTATGTAGACCGTTGCAATACTTGAGCACCAAATGTCTCTCAGAGTCTTTGATATTCAGCTCAATGTACAAGGTATGGAATACATTGGTGAACTATGGCATTGTTTGTTCCCTTTCCTACTGCAATGTGGTCCATCTTGTATATAAGTCATCATAACTTCCAATATGGTAGTATTGTTCCTTAATAGCATCTCTGAAGGAACCCCAAGTGGGTGCAACTACAAATAATGTAGATCCTTATGTTTCATTTTTCTCACAGAAAGTCTCCCACCAATCTTTGACATGGGGGATGGCCTTGAGGAGTGCAAATGTAATCTTTTCTCTATTGAAAAAATTGTGGACGGAAAAATACCCTTGGGTTTCTTATGAAATTGAATGTGAGGAGAAATTATCTTTCTAATATAAGAGGCTATTGCTCCTATCCCTCTACAATATGATTTTTTGTTCTAGGTCAGTGAAGACAAATCATTCTATGTTAGGGACCTTAAACTCTTCATGCTCCCATACTTCAACACAAATAATATTATAATGCACGAATATGATGAATAACAAATATCAATAATTAATAATTCATATATATATATACATATAATGTTCAACATGTTTATTTTGTATATTTTTGTAAATGATTGAATGAATAATATTGTACATTATCTAATTAATATTTTTTCTCTCTATTTCTTAGTACAATTCTAAGTTTTTTTACATTAAATTTGTATTTATAATTCAACCTGAGTGGGCCTATTCGTTAAGAACATGTGTTTCCTCTTAAGAGGTCATAAGTTCAAATCCAGAGGAGGGTAGGGTATGCCTAATGGTTAAGAACATCTGTTTTCCTCTTAAGAGGTCACAAGTTCAAATCGAGAGGAGGGTAGGGTATGCCTAATGGTTAAGAACATGTGTTTTCCTCTCAAGAGGTCACAAGTTCAAATCGAGAGGAGGGTAGGGTATGCCTAATGGTTAAGAACATGTGTTTCCTCTTAAGAAGTCACAAATTCAGATATTATAATTAACAATTATTCACTAATATTATCTTTAAAAATATTAATTAACAAATCTATATTTATAATTTATAATCTTTTATATATTATTAAAAATGTTTATTTTTAAAAATTATATAAACAATTAACAATTGTTCACTTTATTTATCACTACAAAATCAATTAATAAATTTTTAAAGATGATATAAACAATTAACAATAACTATGAGTACAAAATAAACTAATTAACAATTATTCATTACAATTCCACTTTTTCTGCATTAAAACTAATATTATAATTAACAATTATTCACTAATATTATTTTTACATATGATAAAAATAATTAACAATAATTAACAAATCTATATTTATAATTTATAATTACTATATTAAGATTTTTTATATATTATTAAAAATGTTAATTAACAAATCCATATTTATAATTTATAATCACTATATTAAGATTTTTTATATATTATTAAAAATATTTATTTTTAGAAATAATATAAAAAATTAACAATTATTCACTTTATTTATCACCACAAAATCAACTAATAAATTTTTAGAGATAATATAAACAATTAACAATAATTATCATTACAAAATGAGCTAATAACTAATTAACAATTATTTAGTACAATTTTGTGCATTAAAACTAATATTAGAATTAACATTGCCTCAATATAACAAAAAAAAAATAACTTAAATAAAATAAAATATATTATATGACATAAATATAAAATATTGAAATTTAGTAAAAAAATCAACTAATAAATTTTTTAATTTTTAGAAATAATATAAACAATTAATAATAATTATCATTACAAAATGAGCTAATAAATAACATTAACATTACCTTAATATAACAAAAATAAAAAATAACTAATATTAATAACTAACATTAACATTATCTTAATTATTTTTAGAGATGGAACAAACAACCTTTTTCTGCAAATGAAAATCAATGACAGTTGTGTTTGTGCCCAACATCTGGTAAGTAGTGGTGAAGTCAGGATCTCACTCATAGAGTTGGGGCCATCTGGAGGTATCATGTCTGTTGGAGTGTAGCACCATGGTTAGTGCAACAACTAGAGGTCAGTTGAGGCAGTCAACGATGCAGTTGGTGCTCCCTGTCTTATACTTGATGTTGAGATGGAACTATTGAAAGTATGTGGATCACTTTAGATGGCAGTCATTCTGCAATTTTCCTTGTACCTGCATGAATTGCAGAGGCTTATGATCAATGTGGTTGATTGTCTCCTTCCAGAGAATGCAATTCCTCCACTGGCGACAGGATTGTACAATGGAGTACATTTCTTTGTTGTATGTGGGGGACTTATGGATAATATATAATAATGTCTCACTATGGTAGGCCATGGAATGTCCATGTTGACTGAAAATTGTGCCCACAATATATTCTAAAGCATCTGTCTCAATCTCAAATGGTTGTTGCGGGTCGAGTAATGATAGCATAGGGATTGAGCACAAGCGTTGCTTTAAATGTAATATACCAGATATAAAACGTATGCAGAACATAAATAAAATGCTAGAAATGGCAGAGTAACAACAATATAACCACAATAATCACCACAATAACACTGAAATGATATAAGAATAACAACAGAAATAACACTTTGATTCTGAGAGCAATGTTTTTAGGCCTCTTCAAGGGAGCAACCTCCAGTCGAGCATAGATCTATTACAATGATATCCAAGCTAGGTTTCTCATACCCTCAACTCATAGTTATACTAAATATGTCTATCAAAAGAAGCATCTAGAGGAAGATCCATCTAGAAGAGGAAACTTTTATTAGGTCTTCTTACATTCGACTTATTCTATTTTATTGCAAGGCCTTATTAATATTGACCTTTATTACATCTGAATATATTGTTCTACCTATGTGTGGGTTAGGACCCTAACATGTCCTCCCCCTTAAAAGAATCCTTGTCCTCAAGGCTTGAGATGTGGAAATTGTTGCAGAATGGTAGTTGGTTGCCAAGTGGCATGTGCTAGAGTTGTATATTTCCACTGGATTAACACTTCCTTGATGGTTCTCCGATGTAGGTGATGCTCATGTTGGTCCAAAACTGCTTGTGGTTGTAGCCAAATGGATCCTTCTTTAGCTAACTCGGGAAGGTTGGTTTGAATTTGCCACTTAGTTCTGATCAACTTCTTTAAGCAAGAAACATGAAAAACAGGATGTAGCTTTGAATGACTGGGAAAAGCTAACTGATAGGACACCTGTCCCACACACATGAGAACTATATAAGGACCATAAAATTTGGGTGCTATCTTCTGGCAATGCTTGACCTTGAGGGAATTTTGCTTGTAAGGTTGCAGGCGAAGAAACACCTGATCCCCTTCTTCAAATTGACATTCAGAGCGACCTTGATCTGCTTGTTTCTTCATGTGATTCTGTGTCATGACCAAATTCTCTTTGAGGGTACAGAGAATAGCCTCTTGAACTATAAGTGTTTGGTCAACCACCTGGACCTTCAAAGCACCAGGTAAGTATGGGAGAACTGAAAGTGGATTATGTCCATATACCACTTCAAAAGGAGTCATGCGTGTAGTTATATGGTATGAAGTGTTGTACCACCATTGAGCTAGGGATAACCATTGAGCCCACTGATTTTACTTTTCCGAGGCAAAACACCTCAAATATTTTTCCAAACACTTGTTGACAACTTTTGTTTAACCATTAGTCTGGGGATGATAGGTTGTACTGAGATGCAATTGGGTGCCTTGTAGCTTGAACAATTCTTGCCAAAAATTGCTTGTGAAAGTGGGGTCGTGATCAGAAACAACAGAGTGTGGCATGCCATGGATATTGAAGACATGATCCATGAAAATTTGAGCCATTGTGGATGCTGTAAACGGGTGTTGAAGAGCGCAAAAATGAGCATACTTGGAAAGACGATCAACAACCACCATGATGACTGATTTATTTCCCGATTTGGGTAAGCCTATAATAAAATCCATAGAGATGTCCTTCCAAATAGCAGGTGGAATCGGGAGCGGTTGTAGTGTGCCCAGAGATTTGACTTTTTCTCCCTTGTTGCGTTGACACACATCACATTCGGCAACAAAATTACGAATGTCATGTTTCATATCATCCCAGAAAAAATAGCGTTTGACCCTGTCATAGGTTTTGGTGAACCCATAGTGCCCCATTGTCGGTGTAGCATGAAGCTCAGAAAGTACTTTTGATTTAAGCTTTGATTGTTTACTTAAATAAAAATGGCCTTTGTATTGAAGCTCATCATGGAGCCAAGAGTACCCTGGGGGATCTGGAGCAGTGGACTGCAATTGTTGGATCAACTGCAGAATTTTGGGATCTTGTAGCCATTTCTGGTGAACAGCTTGGAGCCAATCTGGTGCAATGAAGGAAAGAGAAAAAAGGGATCCTTCATCTTCATATTTGCGGGAAATTGCATCTGCAACCACATTTTCTTTCCCTTTCTTGTAAATGATCTCATAATCATAGCCAAATACCTTAGTTACCCATTTTTGTTGCTCCAGGGAGGAAATGCGTTGTTCCAAAAAATACTTGAGGCTTTGATGGTCTGTCTTAATTTGGAAGCGTTGCCCCAATAGATAAGGGTGTCACAAATCAACGACGTGCAGAATAGACAACATTTCCTTTTCATAGATATATTTTCCCATATTTCTTTCAGATAGTTGCTTGCTAGTAAAGGCCAAAGGCCAACCTTCTTGCATAAGGATAGCACCAATTCCTTTCCCTGAAGCATCACATTCCAAGATAAAGGTCTTTGTGAAATCAGAAAGGGCCAGGGTTGGAGTGGTGCACATGACGATATTCAAGGTTTGAAAAGATTGAGCAACAGTTGGAGTCCAAGTGAAAGAGTTCTTTTTTAGGAGAGCAGTGAGAGGTGTTGCAATATTTCCGTAATTCTTAACAAACTTGTGATAATAACCTGTTAAGCCTAGAAATCCACGCAAGATTTTGAGTCTTTGGGTGAGGCCAGTCTTGCATAGCTTCAATCTTTTTAGGATCCACCCTGAAGTCGTCAGTTCCAACCAGATGACCCAAGTAATCTACTTTTGAGGTGCCAAAAGCACATTTAGACTATTTCAGAAAAAGTTGGTGCCGAGAGAGTAGATGGAGAACTCGATCCACATGAGCAAGATGTTATTTCCAGGTCTTGATATAGATGAGGATATCATTAAATAAAACTATGACAAAATGATGGAGAAAATGATGGAAGACATGATTCATGAGGCTTTGGAAGGTGGAGGGGGCATTACACAAGCCAAAGGGCATGACCAAAAACCCATAGTGGCCCTCATGAGTTCTAAAGGAAGTCTTGGGAATGTCTTCCTCATTCATATTAATCTAGTGGTAGCCCGAACGAAGATCAAGTTTAGTAAATAATTGGGCACCACTCAGTTCATCGAGGAGGTCATCAATGACAGGAATGGGAAATTTGTATTTAATGGTAAGTTTTTTTAGGGCACGAAATTCAGGACACATTCGCCAAGAACCTTGTTTCTTCAGGAACATTACCACAGGAGAAGAGTAGGGGCTCTTACTAGGGTGGATAATGCCTGCATTAAGGAGTTCCTGCACCATTTTTTCAATTTCATTTTTTTGGGAAAATGGGTGGCGATACAGACGGATATTCGGAGGAAGGCTTCTGGGTACAAGGGGAATGGAATGATCATGAACACCACGTGAAAGAGGAATTCCCTAAGGATTTGAAAAGACCACTTGATGTTTAGAAAGGATGGCTTGGAGGTCTTGCGGCACAGAGGGTGTTTTTGTTGCTTGGATGGGATGGAGTTGAGAAATAACACCAGAATGACCCTTTTTGAGCATCTTTTCTATGCGATGGGAACTAATGATCTCAGATGAACTGACGATGATTCCTTGGAACTTATATTGGTGGCCCTCCTGGTCAAATTGCATGGTTAATTCCTTAAAATCCATGAGAATGGGACCCAACGTCCTTAGCCAGTCTGCACCCAACACAATGTCACACCCGCCCATGTCTATAGCAAACATATGAGATTTCAGGTGGTAGTCACCAATTTGGAGATCAACATTTTCATAATGCCCTCCACATTTAATGGAGCCACCATTGGCAATCATGATTTGGAAATTATTGACGGCATGGATGTAGCAATGAGTTTCTTGGGCAATGCGGCGGTGAATAAAATTATGGGTGCTTCAACTATCAACCAGAATGATTACCTTCCGATGCTTGATGTAACCGATTAGCTTAAGGGTTTGGTGAGTGGACAAACCAGTGAGAGCATTAAGGGAAATGACCAGCTCTACTTCGGGAGGGTCTGAGGGAGGGGTTATGTCAGGGGTTTCAGGTGACTCGGACACAAGGGGAGTTTAAATATCCTCTTCCGAAATATCCTCGGAGACGGCCATAAACATATTTTGTTCCTTACACTTGTGGCCCGGGAAATATTTGTCATCACAATTATAACAAAGGCCTTTGAGTTGGCATTCATCCATTTAAGCCCTTGTCAATTTTTGGATCTTTAGTGGAGCGGAGGGAGTAATGGGATTTTCTGGTTTAGGGCAAGGGACAAAGCAGGGTTTCCGGTTTTGAGAAGATACAACCTGTTGTGCTTATTTATCTCTTTTAGTAGCCTCCACCCAACTCTGAGGCCGAGCCATGAGGACATGGGCCCGAATCTCATCCTTGAGGCCACTGATAAAACATTCTCGGAAAAAGGCATCAGGCATGCCCTCTGTCCGAAAATCCAGGCACTCAAAGGAAACTATAAAGTCTTCCACTGTTCCTGATTGTTTCAACTTTGTCAAACGGCCCAAATGGTTGGTGTCAGTTTCAAAGCATTCATAAAGCTCTACCACAAAGTGTGTCCAAGAAATATACCCTTGACGAGAAGTTTTTCTCCATTGCCACCATTGCCAACTTTCTTGATCTAGATGGAGAACATCATACCGGAGTTTGGCCAAGTCATTTGTAATGTCGTATAAAGATAAATAATGTTCCATTTGGGTTACCCAATCAGTGGGGTCGAAGCCATCAAATTTGGTCACATCCTCCCGTGGAAGGCGTAGGTCACATTGAAAGTGATGGTTCTGAAAGTTATGGGAATGAGAGGAATGGTCACCTTCAGTATGTGGGGTTGAGAAAGAGGAAGGGTTATTTGTAGGGATATGCAGTTTGGTGAAGAGTGTCAAAAAGACAGATTCAAGTTGGGTGGTGAGGTCTTGTTTGATTTCCTCCATTCAAGACTGCATGGTTGTATTGATGGCGGCAACATTGGCACTGAGTTGTTTCACTTGTTTTTGGGTCTCGATGAGACCAGATTGCAAGGTGTTGAAGCGAGATTCCAAGTCTTGGCTATGGGTATGGACCATGAGGATGGGGAAACTGAAAAGGGCAGGCGGGGTAAAAAAAAATTCTGAAAAATGATATGGATAAATGTGATAAGGGAGAAGAGATGAATCCAATGGAATAGGTCTCAAATAATGGTGAAAAAATTTCCAGACTTTTTTTTTTTTTACACCTGCAGACTTATACTCCGGTCTAAAGAATATTGCAGAGAAGAAATGCCCAAATGCTTAACCAAAAATAAATGTGTATTTACTTGGCAACCCAAACACAATTGCGCGACAATTGATCTTCTCTGTTTTAATTTGTTTATGTTTCTGTCCCCAAGGGTTAGGTATTCAAGTGTTCTACAGACAAGGGTTTTCCCTATGCTATAGCTCTCTCATATGCGTGCGGTGTCCAACAGCGGTACTCGACCCAATATCTCAGGGCACTAACTAAGGAGGATAGACCATACCCTTAGCCGTACTACTCGACTACCCAGGTACTAGAGAGTATCTTCCTGAGTGTTGTTCTCGGTGGCACTATAGCAGTCAGGCAGCCGATTGGTTTATCTAAAGAGGGCTTCAGGAAATCTAGGTCAATCTGTACACAGGTGTTTTCTGATGCACTATCACTCGAAGGGGTACCAACAGGGGTTACAAGGGTGGCCAACAGATGTGCGCTTAATAACCACTTGTATTTCTTGCATGTATGAATCCCTCAACCGCGGGTTTATGCATGTAACAACATATCTATGTGGCTTAAAGATACCGGAATACGTCTCTACCCTGAAAAAAAATTACCCACAATTTCTGCCAAGGAAAGTTCTCTGATACCACTTGAAATATACCAGATATAAAAAGTATGCAGAACATAAATAAAATTCTAAAAATGGCATAATAACAACAATATAACCAGAATAATCACCACAATAACACTGAAATGATATAAGAACAACAAAAGAAATAACACTTTGATTCTGAGAGCAATGTTTATGGGCCTCTTCGAGGGGGCAACCTCTAGTCGAGCAGAGCTCTATTACAATAATCTCCAAGCTAGGGTTCGCATACCCTCAACTCCTATTTATACTAAATATGTTTATAAAAAGAAGAATCTAGAGGAAGATCCTTCTAGAAGCAGAAGCTTCTATTAGGTCTTCATACATTCGACTTATTCTATTTTATTGCAAGGCCTTATTAATATTGACCTTTATTACATCCGAATATATTGTTCTACATATGTGCAGCTTAGGACCCTAACATTAAATCATCAAATGCTTTTTGTTGTGAATGACCCCACATGATTTTTTCCTTGCCACTGCCCCTGGTCACTTGGCTAAGGTCCCATGCAATGTGGGAGAATCCCAACTGAACCTATCATAGAAATTGGTAAGGCATAAGAAGATTCAGATCTCAGTGAGTGTGGTCGGGGCTAGCCAGTCACGAATGACCTTGATTTTGGCTAGATAGACATGCACCCCATGCTCATCCACAATGTAGCCTAGGTACTAGACCTTTTTTATGTTGAAGGATCATTTTTCCAAATTTTCATATAGCTTATGTTGTTTCATAGTGTGCAGAACTTGTTGAATGTGGTGCAAGTGTTTTTCCCAATTCTCGTTGAAGATGAGGATTTCATCCAAATACACTACCACAAAAGAATTGGTGAAAGGCCGCAAGATATCTTTCATCATCCTCATGAAATGTTTTGGAAAATTTGTCAAGCCAAAAGGCATGGAAAACCATTCATAAAGACCTTCTTTGGAATTGAAGGCAGTCTTCCATACATCGGTCTTCTCTATTGGGACCTAGTGGTAGCTGGACTTCAGATCAATCTTACTAACGTAATTGCACCCCTTGAGTTGGTCAATAAGATACTCAATTCGTGGAATGGGGTACCAGTTCCTGACTGGTCTTATTTAGGCCCGAATAATCAATGTAGAGTTGTTGGGACCCATCTTTCTTCTTCTTAAACACGTTTGGGCTTCCACAAGGTGATGAGCTTGGGAAGATGTGCCCATTTTCGAACAGCTCTTGGATCTGGCACTTGATTTCCCCATTTTATGACAAAGAGTGACAATAGACTAGCCCATTAGGTAGCAGTGCGACGGGGTTCAGATCGATTGAGTGCTTGACCTGACAATGCAAAGGTACCCCAATGGGTGATGAGAAGATGTCTTTATATTCTTCCATGATTATCCACTTGCTTCTGATGCATGGAGAGACCTGTCGCAGAGGCCATGGATGTGGATGCAACCTTCCACTCACTCTAACTGTGAATAAAGAAGAAAGAAAACTTCTCAGTCTGAGAGATGACCTTCTTGCATTTCTTGGAAGAGATCAAGGAAATGGCGGTAGATGGGACTACCTCCGATATCTTGTATAATTTCTTGTCCAAAGTAATAATAACACTACGATGCCTAGATTTATATACAACATCACATTTCCATAAATAAGGTTGGCCCAAAATAACATCACAAACTTCAAGGGGGCCGACATCACACAATACCTCATCTTTGAAGGGCTTGATGTCATAGTCCAGGAAGCATTATTGGATGACATGGAGATCACTCCCTTGGTGGAGCCATCCAATGGTGTACGGATGTGGGTGTGGTGATTTCAGCAGAGCTAGTCGTTTGATGACCTTTGTTGAGATGAGGTTATTTTGGCTACTACTATTAATGATGAATTACAGCGGAGTACCCTTCACCCACATCTACGAATGAAAGAGGTGCTCACCTTCCTTTGGTTCATCAAGTTCGTCGGGCTGGACCTTGGTGGTGGTAGAAATGGAGGCATTGGGTCATGCATCAATGATTTGTCTCCCTTTTTCTGGTTCTGACTAAGAGTCGGAGCCTGCATCTAATTCAGAGGATTTCACCTCAGCCACCAATGACTGATTTGAGCGACATTCAGTGGTGTTGTGCCAGGGGATCTTATGGAACTCACACCATTTCTCAATTTCTTTCTTTGTCTTCCCATTGCCCATATTTGTTTATGGTTTGGACTGGTTGTCGTGAGGCTTCCCATCTTTTCCGGTTGGCGTCGCCTTTTCCCTGATTCTGCTGTGAGGGTTTTGCAAATCCAAATTGTCACATATTTTGTTTAAGATTTTTCTTGATTTTGATAGAATATCGATAGGTCACACCCAAGAAAAACTTGTCTAGAAACTTCATTTATGTCTAAGTGTATCTATGCATACAGTCGCGGTACTTGAGCACCAGATGTCTCTCAAAGTCTTTGATACCTATCTCGGTGTGCAGGGTATGGAAGGCATTGGTGAACTCTGGCATTGTTTGGTCCCTTTCCTACTGCAATGTGGTCCATCTTGTATATAATTCATCATAACTTCCAACAGGGTAGTATTGCTCCTTAGTAGCGTCTCTGAAGGAACCCCAAGTGGGTGCAACTACAAACTCCATTTATGTCTAAATGTATTTATGCAGACCGTTGCGATAATTGAGCCCCAGATGTCACTCAGAGTCTTTGATACCCAACTCAGTGTACAAGGTATGGAATACATTGGTGAACTATGGCATTGTTTGGTCCCTTTCTTGCCGCAATGTGGTCCATCTTGTATATAAGTCATCATAACTTCCAATATGGTAGTATTGTTCCTTAATAACATCTCTGAACGAAACCCAAGTGGGTGCAACTACAAATAATGTAGATCCTTATGTTTCATTTTGCTCACAGAAAGTCTCCCACCAATCTTCGACATGGGGGACGACCTTGAGGAGTGCAAATGTAATTTTTTCTCTATCGAAAAAATTGTGGAAAGAAAAATACCCTTGTGTTTCTTATGAAATTGAATGTGAGGAGAAATTATCTTTCTAATATAAGAGGCTATTGCTCCTATCCCTCTACTGTATGATTTTTTGTTCTAGGTCAACGTGAAGATAAATCGTTCTATGTTAGTGACCTTAAACTCTTCATGCTCCCATGCTTCAACACAAATAATATTATA
>JZKD02S0328960.1:207251-237819 GCA_000966675.3 Picea glauca
AGGTCCAAGAAGGTTCAGAGTCCATCATATACAACAGCGGTGGAGTTGTTGAGATCAGTCTCCATGTGGGAGATTGTTGGTTGTGGAGCCTGATTATCTTCCTGATTCAGAGGTCTTTTGCTTTCAGCCGTGCTTATACCCCATGAAGTATTTACACACCAGAAGTATGTAAACTCTTACACGTGGGGGAGTGCAGAGGGGGAGTACCCCCTCTGCGGGGTCCGGGGGGGCTATACCCCCAGCTAGGGGGTCTGGGGGGAAAGCAAGCCCCCAGCGAAGGTTCGGGGGCGAAGCCCCTGAAGGAAAAATTGCCTTGTAAATGTATATTGTAATTTCATTATAAATCTGGACCGTTCATTATAAGGTCACAGATCTAACGGTAGAGATTATGTTAGGGTTTTTTGCCCTAGAAGGAAACCCTCTTTTATGAGGGAAATGTATTGTGGTGATGTTTGATGGTGAATATTGTATTCTGAGAGAGGAGACTGTGAGAGAAAGAAGAGGAAGTTACAACGGGTTTTGATGTAGGTTGTGTCCCTTCATTTGCTGGATAATAATAAAGGAAGGACCGAGCAATTTCTCTGGTGTACATAACCCACACTGGGTGAACCACGTAAATCAGTGTCTCTCTTGTATTGTGTATCTTCTGTGTTTTGTTTCTGCATGTGTTTTATTTTATTGCTCCACGGTCATGTTTTTCTAACAGCCTTGAGGTTGTTAACCCCTTTGGGGTGTATTAATTCTCTTGATCTTCTTGGAGCTATAACAACTTAAAAGCTACAGCCATTAGGGCTGCATATAATCATCTTGCTTTATTCATTTTAACTTGCAATTTGACCGTGGAAATTTGCTAGTAAGTCATTGTTATTATTCTACTACTAATTGGTGAAATTTTGGTTGGATTACTTGCTCTCTGTCTTGGTTAAAAGTTGTTGTTGTAGAAAATCACTGCTAAAGCCACTTGGTTTTCATAAATATAGTCTGAAAACGTATCATTGCAGCCATCTAATACCACTAAAAGTTGTGCTAAAGTGTTGAGAACTTATCTACATTTTTTATGCTTCATAGCTCAACTGATCTTTAATACTTTAAGTGGTTTGATATGCATTAGTTACTTGATTTCTTTGTTGTATATATTTTTGTTGACTGTTGAAATTAGGGACATCAAGCTTAACTTTCTTCTCCACCTAACATATACTTTGTAAAATTGGTTTTCCTTGTGTCTCAGGCAGGTACAAACACTCTCAGCAGGTACCCAAGGACTTGGCAACCTTAAACCACTCTCAAGACTCATCCTCAATCCTTCTTCCATCTAGAAAATTGACCTATAGGGGATTTCATTTCATCATATCACTTTCCATTTCATTTCCCCCTAGGGTCACCAAGATTCCCCCCTTGTGGTGATTTTCATCATCACTAAAGTGTCAGGAATACCTATCTAAGGTGAGAGTGGGTAGGTGTTCTCTTAGTTGTCACCATATTGTGGTTTGGGTCGGTCTTTTCCCAACCTACAACTTGTGCGATAACATTTTGGTGTTGTTTTCGGGGAAGATTTTGAATCCACTTTTGAAACCTAATGACACTTTGGCAAGCTACCATCCCAAAGCCTTTACCACTAGCTTGTCTGTCGACTCCACTTGAAGAAAGTTCCCCTTCCACCCTTGATGATATTTTTCATAAAGTTCATATGGCGACTCCACTGAGGTATTACCGCAATTAATGGAACCATAGATTCATGGGACTTAACATGGGAATTCCATAAGGTGTACCCTTCTATTTATGTTGAAAATATCCCTGGATATCCAAATCATTGCTCTACAGAATTGAAGGCAAGTTTCCCTAAATTTAATGGTAATCCAACTCTAGCAGTCACCAATGTTGTGAGTTATATGAAGTATGCTTCAAGCTTAAATATGCTACATGAAGATGTGTTGATGGAAATTTTTGTATCTTCAATGGAATCAAGCCAAAGGATTTGGCTTGCACACTCATGTAATCCAAAAAGTATCCCATCTTCTACAAAGCTCATTGAATAGTTTCTGAGGCATTATCGAACAACTACCCAGAATTTGCAAGATATTTTACAAGAGCTCAAAGACGCTCTTTCCAGAGAAGGTTTTCCTATAGATGAGGATGAATAATAGCTTGAAGGATAGATATAGGAAGAAAGTTATCAAGAAGGTCCTGATGAATTTTTTCATGTTGAGGATCCGAACGAGACATTTGATGAAGATGAAGTGCTTATATCTTCCCTTCCATTTGATGAGGACATACATGCCTTTGTTCCTCCTAGACATCAAGAAGAGAACATGATGAGATGTGACCCTTTGGAATATTAGGACAATACTTTATTCCATGACTTTGGAAGTGAAGAAGTGTTGGAGGATCCCTTGGATGCGAGAGACCATTTTTAAAAAGGGAAAATAAAGCGCTCTATATTAAGGATCAAGCCTTTTGTGATGAAGAGGTGATGGAGGGGAATGTCCATAAAAAGAAAGAAGAATTTTGATGAATCATGACATGTTGAGACATCGTTATCTTTGCTCCTGCTTGATGTAAGTGAGGTTGTCCATCCTTGCTTTCCTCCTGTGCATGAATTTGAAGAAGCAAATAGTCTCAATGATGAATAATTTGAATATCTAGTTGAAGCCTCCCTAACCTCTTCACACGAAGACAAGGAGATGGTTATATTCAATCATATTGATGGTTTTATGAAAGAACCCTTGGGTTTGGTTGATGAGAATATCGACAGGTTCATACAAACTGGGAGACGTAGATGGGATGTTGGTTGTCTCATTTTTTATGAAGACCCCATTTATGACATTGAGGGTAGCTCTCAAGCAAAGGAGGTTGAGCTATCATCTTCAAAGGATTGGTCTTCATGCATGTATGATTCATATTTTTGGCATCCCGGTGATGATATTATTACGGATTTATTCCATCCATCCGAGGATGACCCAACGCAACATTTTCAGGATGATTTTCTTCCATCCTTTGGGAGTTGTGATGCAGATCCTTCGGGGATGAAAACTTATTCTATGAGGAATTTCAGCCACCTTCGTCCTCAATTTTAGATGAACACTAGGATGTATCCATCCCGGAGCAATCAAAGGATCACTCTACAAAGCAAAAGTATTTTCATATTGGGGATTTCTACAAGGATTCACAGATGAAGAGGCCATGTTTTTATTTCTCTAGACCTGAGCTTGTCTCTTACCTCATTCCTTCTTCTCAGGGAAATCGTGAGGTATTCTTGGGATCTCTCATATCTTCTCAGTCTTCATGAAGCAGTGATCATACTAATGGAGATGAAGATGAGCCATCGTTTACATATGATAAACCTCTTTAGAGATGGGTTGATCGAACTTGTGGCTATCCTTTCTGGCATGATTTCTCAGATGATCAATATTGCAGCTACTCTTTTCAACAAGATTTTCTCCCTCCCACCCATCTCCATGTGTTTTATTTCATGTTTGATTATATGTATATTTATGCTCATGATTGTTATGTGTTGGACTTATCTTTGTTGTTTCACATGATTAAGCACAAGGGAAGATACCTTGATGAAGTGATGTACAGATGCTTGCACTAGTTTTATGACTTCACCTAACATCACCTATCACCTCATCTTCAGGGCACCAAGTGTTATGAACACAATATATATATATATATATATATATATATATATATATAATAATAATTAAACACGTCATAAATCAAAAGTTGTGTCTTATCTAAAGGACGTGTCTATTCATGAAAGGGCGTCCCCTGTGAGGATATATAAACAGGCCCTCATTCGCATTATATTCATCTCATATCATATTCATTATTCATATTATTATTATCATATATGGATTTATATGTAATATCCTATTTATATTGGATATTCTTTGTGTGAGAAAACTTTGTTCGTCTCATTTGGTATGAGAGCCCCTTCTTGGGAATTCCATTGATTATCGGTTGTTGGCCAACCATTTTTTTCAAAGTTTCTTTGAAGTCGGGGTCTTTCACCAACTCAATCCTTTGGCCATATCAAAACTCAGAATTTAGTTGAAGATATTCCACCGCAAATTCAAATACGTACTTAACCGGTTTATGAATAAAAGGAAAAAATAAATAAAATCAAAGTGTTTCAATACAAAAGTTACATAAGAAAATTATAAAGTCAAACTATTAAATACAAAGGTGAAATCCTACCCAGGAGCGTAACATTGGGAATCCCAAACGAAACCTCAAGTAAAAGGTCGCGATCATTCATTAAAAAAAAAGTTAGTAAGTTTATTAAAAGAGCCCAAGAAAAGAGATAATATTAATATCTTATTTTAAAGGAAAAGATATTAGTATTAAGAGAAAGTATATTTTAGTGGGGTTGTTAAAAAAAATAGGATCTTTCATAAAAGTTACCACAAAGTGTAAAAAAGTGACTTATTATTGAGTAATTGAAGTTATGTAAGAGTATTTGAAGTTTTTAATATAAAAGGGAAAAAGTAAAAAGAGTATTTAAAGGTGCCTTTAAAAAAAAAAGATAAGTAATATATATAATATATTACAAAAAGATTATTAAAAAAACAAGGTATAGCAAAAAGAATAAGAGAGAAACCATTAAAAGAAGTTACAAGAAGTAAAAGCAAGACAAAGGACCAATTATTTATGGAAACGATATTATAAAAATAATCTTAAGGCCATATTCAAAGTTATAGAAAGTGCATAGATTTATATATTATTTGTGGATAAAGGAGAAGAGGTTATTTTTTTAAAAGGGTTTTAAAGGGGTATTTAATTAAAAGTATAAAAAAAGTTACTTAAAGTGGATATAAAGTATTTTTATAAAGTATTAAAAAAGGTGTAAAGGAAATATATATATATATATATATATATATATATATATATATATATATATATTTCAAGGTTCAACATATATTTATATAGAATGGAGTTTCATGGTGAAAAAAAAAGAAGATTACCTCATACTTATAAAAAAATATGTGGATTCYTTAATAAAAGTTAATGGGATTATTCAAGGAAAGAATATTTGCCTGACCGCTAGGAAAAATCACATTAATGTTGACCTGGCAAACCAATTAATGGTTTTAGAAACAAATATAGATATAATAAATAATAATATATATATTTCTATATATATTGTGTTCATAACACCAAGGCCCCAGGTAAGTAGGTAGGTCATCTTGATTTCCTTGCATTTGCATCTTGATTTCTCATGGTAGCTTAGTTGCATTTTAATTTTTTCATTTTGGTCTACTTGTATATTAATTTCATGTTTAGTTTAGATTTTTTGAAACAATGCTAAAAAAAAAAAATCTAGATTAGTTTTCATTTTTGGTTTTGATGTATATAGACGAAGGGTGATAGAACCACCCTAGATTTTATAGTGTTATGTTTCAGTGTAGGCACAGGTCCACCAGGAGATGTTGCAATTCTCATGCACTCTGCAATACATATATGTCAACAAGTAGGAGCCAGATGTTATCCCCAACTACTAGGGATAACTCAGGAGATGATGTCTTGAGGCCCTCGGGTTGTAGACATGGAGTACCGAGAGACAACCTAACTAGTAGTGTCCACTTTCATAGATGGAGAACTGCTCCACCACCATAGCTCTAGGTTCATCACGACGGTATCAACTACATTAGTTGGCTTCCGAAAGACATTGGGTCTTTCTCCATGAGGTACATGTTAGGTATTATGGTGAGTGTCATTTCAATATTTGAGGCATTTGAGTTTGTTCCATCTATTATTACTTTTGATTATGTAATGTTTCCTTGGACATTATGCTCTTTTCCTTGTTTTACTTTGTCGGTTGACATTGCGCCCTGACAAGTGGGTCACCATTAGGGATAGGTTTGCTACTGGGAAGTCATATTGATGATTCATCATTCCATTCCTGACCATACTTGTTACTTTACACATTTCATCCCCTCATCTCCTTACCTTTTGGTATTTTCAGTTATACTGTCCCAAGAAGGGGTTGACCCTCATTTCATGGGAAGAAGGGGATGAAGGCCCAGAGGCTTGTAGCTGGAAAAATATACAAGCCAATCATTAACCTTATAGATGCTCACCCAGGGATCACAAGGACAATGAAATGTCTCTCAAAAGAAATTGATGGGACCCATGAAAAATAACCAATACAAAATGCCAACCAAGGTGGAGCATGTGTGGGCATTGTTTTTAATGCTTAGGTAGAAGTCCCACACATTTTTTCAACTTGGGGAAGCATGATGTGACCAGGGTAGAGTCAATGTGGGCAGGATATTTCATTCTTAGGTAGAAGCCTCACCTTGGCTTCAACCTGGAAACATCCTAAAAGAACAAAAGGCAATAAATGGGCTTAGAAAAAGGTTGCATTGTAAATGAAGGTGAAACACACCCTCTACAAAGGCACCCATAGATGAGACACTACAACCCGTTATATGTCATGAACCCCATGCCCAAAAGTCTTCTTCCCATCCATGACACCTCATACACATATTTTAGAAAGAGGTCCCCTTGGGAAACACCCCTAAACTTGAGGTACGACTCACTCAATAGTTCATTTTGTCAACCCTTCCATACCTAAACTTGGGAAATTGCATAAGGTCTTTGAGAATTGGTTTATTTTGATGAGGTGGTTTGGATGTACATGCTTAGATGGCTCATTTGTTTTTTTTGTTTAATCATCATGATGCATTTGACTTGAGATCCTTGGAGGGTGTATCCATTTGTTTTTGCAAGACCTAGCTGGCGGACAATTTTGGAAGAAAAAGCCCAGCTTAGGTTTGCATGGGGCTTGAATCCCACGGGTTGGATGTCAAGGGCCCACATTCTATATGATGATGACATTCCTTTGGAGGTGTAGAGGACACTTTGGAGGATCTTACCCAACCCCTACATACCAAACGATTTGCTTAAGAGGGCCAAAACATCACCTTTTGAGGGTTTGACGTCACCATAGGTCTAGGGTTTGGTGGTGGAGATGGACAATTGGAATTGTTTTAGGGAGAAGACGCTTTGCATGTCATAGATGAGCCTAGTGCATGAGGAATGAGCCTTTGGAGGCCCAACTATTCACCTTTAAACTCAACGTCCACCTAAAAATTCCAAAATGTTGCCCAAAAAGAGGGTGATGTCATGTTTCTAGGGTTTCTTTTATGTGGAAAGTGTGATTTAAATAATATTATTTTTGTAAAGGGGAAAGATAAGGGTTGTTGACCCCTTATCTTTTGTTTTACCCTAAGTTTTGTGGACAAACATATCTTAGAAATTTTTGGATAAATAGAGATCAAATCTATTTCATTTTTCATCATAGCTCTCCTATTGTGAGAAGACTAGTGGCTTAAATTTGTGCCCTACTTGGGCAATTTAATATCTCTCTCTTTTGAAAATAAGTTTTGGTGTTATTTCTTGGTGAATGGATGACGCTAAGTGGTGCGCACCTCTTGGAGTCTTATTTACTTGCTCTTGGATGGTAATTTCTTTGTGACCTAGGGTTTGATCTCTCTCTTTCTTGGAATTGGTAAGGAAAATATGCATTTCTTAATTATTTCTTGCTTGTTCTTGTTTATTGTTGGTTGAAACCCTAGGAGGAGTATGTTATATATGTTAAGGTTTAATCTATTATTGAGTTTCATTTCATTAGATAACAATAGCATAGATAGGGTCCCCAAGGTGTAGGACAGTCGGTGACGGAGTGTGTTGTTAAGCCACTCCGTGTTGAAAAGTCACCGGTTCGAAACCTGCAGGGAAAAAAAATCCAACCATGTTAAGGGTTGGTGTGGCTCAAGATGGGTGTGATCCCCAGGTGATTTTGACGGATTAGATGCCCCTGAGTCGCGATTTCTCAAGCCACAGGTTAATCCCGATGCCAACAAGTTCGGCCACATTAACAAACAAACAAAAAAACAATAGCATAGATAGGATCACTGAGAAATACACAATCACAAGAGACACATCATTTATCCTTGGAAAACCTCATGGGGGAGAAAACTTAGCAAAAACTTCCTTAATATAGATAGCCAATACAATGCCAAGATATAACTCAAACAAATACATAAATTCCTCTCGAAGAAGTGCACCTCTCTCTCTTTCTTATTCTTCTCCAACTACAGCTCCAAACTTGCACTCTGATGAACAAGTGAGTGTGTGTGTCCAAATGAGGCGCTAGCCTCTCTTATTTATACAATCTGGCAGGCACTGGAGTGAGGTGTCTTTTCACTAGCAGGGATGACTTCTCAATCTGGGTGGTTATAACCACTTTAATATATTATGGGGCCGAATTTTCATTTATCCCATTACAATTAGGGTTTGACCAATCCGCAAAAGGGGATTTGGTCAATTACAATACCCGACATGATCAATCCACAAAAGGGGATTGATCTAATGAATAATACATCAATAATAATTAGAATACTCTTTGCAGTTACAGTATTTCAACACTCTCTCTTAACAAGAAGGGTATTCTACAATAGCATCAGGCAAGAGAGAGGGCAGCAGCATCAACAACATCTTGGAACACTAACCGGCATATCTATAAATAATCGAAAGTTTTTCTCATCATCAATATCATCATTCATAGCAAAGATATGGAATGTCATAATCATCCTCATCAACAAGAGGCTAAGGTAATATCATCATCATCTTCAGCGTGAGGCTAAAGTAACATCATCATCTTCGGCATGAAATATGAAATGACATCATCATCATCATCATCATAATCATCTTCAGCAAGGAGTTGAAGTGGCATCATCATCATCATCTTTAGCAAGAAGCTGAAGTGGCATCATCATCATCATCTTTAGCAAGAAGTTGAAGTGACATCATCATCATCAACTTCATCAAGAAGCTGAAGTGGCATCATCATCATCAACTTCATCAAGAAGCTGAAGTGGCATCATCATCATCTTCAGCAAGATGTTGAAGTGGCATCATCATCATAAATTGCATCAACATGGATTAGTATAACACCAATACATCATCATCATCAATAACAGCACAAGGCTGATACAACATCAAAAACAGCAATATCACAGCACAAAGGCTGGAGCATCATCAATATCAGCACTAGACTGAGAGTCTTCAGCACGAGGTTGGCATCACAACACAAGGCTAGCAACACATCATCACAACACGAGGCTAGCACATCATCACAGCAGAAAGTTGGCATGTCATCACAACACGAGGCTGGCATGTCATCAGCACGAGGCCGACATCATAGCACTTAAGTTAGCACATCATCACAGTACAAGGCTGGCATCACAACACTTAAGCTGGAATATCAACACAAAAATTAAGCTAGAATCACAACATAGAAATTAAGCTGGAATCTCAACACAACAATTAAGATGGAATCACAACATAACAATTAAGCTGGAATCTCAACACAACAATTAAGCTGGAATCTCAACACAACAATTAAGATGGCATCAACAATTAAGTTGGAATCTCAACACAGCAGTTAAGATGGAAGCACAACACTAGGTTGGCATCTCAACACAGCAATTAAGCTGGAAGCACAACACTAGGCTGGAATCTCAACACAACAATTAAGCTGGAAGCACAGCACTAGGATAACATCTCAACACAACAATTAAGTTGGAAGCACAGCACTAGGTTAGCATATCAACACAACAATTAAGCTGGAAGCACAGCACTAGGATGGCATCTCAACACAACAATTAAGATGGAAGCACAACACTAGGTTGTCATCTCAACACAACAATTAAGATGGAAGCACATCACTCGGTTGGAATCTCAACACAACAATACCCCCCCTATCAAGGGAGGTCCTTTCGAACTATATCGAGCTTATCTCAAAAGTGCTCAAACTTTACACGAGATAGAGACTTGGTCAACACATCGGCAACATGTTCATCCGTGCTAACATATTGCATCTTTATGGCTCCTCTCTGCACCATGTCATGGATGTAATGGTATCAGATCTCTATGTGTTTCGACTTGTCATGAAATACAGTTTTCTCTGTCATCTTTATGCATCTTTTTTTATCACATAGGATTGTGGTTGCTTCCATATCTAGGTCGAATAGAACAGTCAACAACTTATGAAGCCATATGGATTCAAAATTGGAAAAACACGCAACAATGTATTCTGCTTCCGTTGTACTGAGAGCAATGCTTGATTGCTTCTTACTCTGCCATGAGATCATCACTGATCCCAAACTGAAACAGCATCCTAAAGTGCTCTTCCTGTCAGAGACACTTCCATCACAATCTGAATCAGTGTACCCACTCAGTCTGAAGTCATGATCTCCATCATTAACTAAGACCACAATCTAACATACCCTTAAGGTACCTCATCACATGTTTTGCATCAACTAGGTGAACATGTCTGGGTTCTACGAGAAACTGACTCAACGTGTTCATGACAAAATAGATATCTGGTATGGTGTTCATTAGACACATTAGCGATCCAATGATTTGTCTATACAGCGTGGCATCAATCAATTCTGACGAAGTTTCGACCATAAGCTTCAGCTTCGTTTCCATGGGTGTATCCATGGACTTGTACTCCAACATATCAAATATCTTCAGGATTTCAACTACATACTTCCCTTGGTTAAGGAAGATCTTCTTTGTGCTCTGCCAAACTTCAAGACCTAAGAGATAATTCATTTAGGTCTTCCATCAAACTCTGTGGTGAGCTTCTTCTACAATCTGTAATGAGATTTTCTTCATCTTTTTCAGGGGTACATCATCTACAAATAGTAGTAACATCACTGGCTCATCATTCATAACCTTGAGATAAAGGTTAGAATCAACTTAACTCTTGGTAAATCCCAAGCTCGTCAGGAAACTGTCAATTCTTCCATACCAAGCTCTAGGAGCTTGCTTCAACACATATAGATCTTCCTTCAACTGGTAGACATGAGTCTTTCTATATTCAATCTTTAAATCAAAGTTTCTCATTACATTGTACCAATCTAGTACACTTGCTTAGCGGAAACTCAATCTGCACAAACATGTGCTAGCTCTATGTGCTTTATGTAAGACACTATCTGTCTCACTATTTAAGAGTATGTCCTCTACTCTCTCTTCAAGTGTTTCTTCTGGAATCTGGGACTCTGCACCTGCAGTTGCTCTGAGGCTAAGAATGACTGCTTCATTCTCACCGTGGCTACTAAAATCTAAGAGTAACACCTCTTATTCTATCATGGAAACAGTTTCATCTGAAACTGAGAGTGGCTCAATAATTGATACTGAAGATAGCTCTTCTTCTTTCATGGAGGTAACGTTATAGTTAAGTTTCCATGACTCAAATAATGCACTGCACCAACTTCCACTCAATTGTAAATATGGGGATTTCTCCCTTTGCATCTCATACTATATATGAATCATGGTTTTTCTGGTTGTCTTCATAAATACTGGAACTATTTCTTCAATAAGTGTATCGGCATAGTCTTCTCCCTCTTGCTGGGAGAATCCTCTAGACACACATCGGGACTTTTTCATCTACAACATGCTTAATCTATGTAGATCGATCTTGGAAGTCAATACTGACTTCTCTTCTAGTCTCACGGAAGAATCCACATTCTAGTCTTTCTGACTGGCTTTCTTCTCTATTACTAACACAAGGAAATCTTCCCAGAAGATTTCATATCTCTTAGAAGTTTATGAAGCTATGATATAGTCTTCTCATGGCATCTATCTCCCAGTCTTGGGAGTTGTCTCTTCATCTGATCCTTTCTGAGATCAAGCTTACTCTCGATTTCTTATAAGTCTATAAGGAATTCATCATCTCTTACAAGGTGTACTTGGTGTTGAATTTAAAGATGAAAGACATATTCAGGCTTCAAACGAGATATGCTTCCCATTCTAATGTTCGGTCATCTTTGGAGCCTTCTTCTCCTTTCAATCAATATTTATATGAGATACTCTGAATCTCAAGAGATGGCTTCTTCTTCATCTTCATTGGTACATGAGTGTATATGGTCATGTACATACTTTGCTTCATGTCTCATATAATATGTTGTCTTCAGTAACCTTTACTTATAGCTTCCTTAGGGTTATCATATGTGACTTGAAACAAGGTCAATAAAACAATAAGCAAGAATAATACTCCTTTAATAATAAAACAATAGAACAAATAATCATCGCAATAGCTTCTTTAGAGCTTTCACTTGTGACATGTCTGAAGCAAAGATCAAAAGTAAGAAACACAATACGGAATGAGGTCAACACTCTTATAGTGTTGTGATCAAACATTTCTCCATGGAAACCTGGAACTAACACAAGAGGTTTCTCCTAGAGGAGATGTTAGTTGTATCATGCAAATAAATACATTAAGAATTTATCTCAATATGCTCACATGCTACCAAGAACTATAGTGTTTTCTTGACACTTGCACATTTTGAATCTTAGCAACTTAATCATTCAAACCTGGAACCTGGAGTTTTGTTCTCAAGAATGAGTGTGTTTCTTTTCTTCCAAGTCTCCTTCACTCAAGATGACAAGTGCTTTATTCAACCTATATTTTGTACTAGGACAATATGCTATCTTGACAGAAGCTTGGGTTAGAGAATAAGCTCTATGATCTCTACTTCAATCCATCTAATATTTTGACCAAAGGTTAGTATGATGGTCATATCTTCAACATGCAACACTGATCAAAATAATGTCATAACAACTAGATCTATATCAAAATAATCAAACCTGAATTGCATTATTCTTCTGAATTTGTTGGATCTTGAGATCTTTCTGGATCTAGGGAAAGAGATCCCTTCTCCTGCAAATTCCCTTTAACGCTTAACAATTTAAACATATGTGAGTACATACCTCTGATAGCATTTGCAGGTAGTGGCACCATCTGGTAGAAGTGGCAATGATCACCAACTCTTAAAAATTTCAAGGGTGACTGCAGCTGGTACTACGGTTGATACTTCAACTAGTATTGCAACTGCAATTGATACTGCAACTGGTTCTGAGACTGCGACTGCAACTGCAACTTAGGGTTTTAGGATGAAACCCTAATTTTTCAAACTTCAAATTTTGAAATTCTGATCCAGGGGATAGATGCGCCAAGATGAGGAAAGTAAGTTGGTGCATTCAGATTTCAAAAAATCCAAATTTTACCCCCTCAAACTTGACTAGCGGATTTCTGGACTGGTGCTTCTGGTTTTCTGGTACTTCTAGTACTTATGGTTTTCTGGTACCGGTGAAAACTAAGGTTTCACTTTTCGGGAGATCTACCCACTGAAAAGGTGTGTTGAAGGTGCCAAAGAACTCCTTGGGTTAGGGTGCACTTTTCTAGATGGTTTTGAGGTTGAAACTCTTCTTCAATAAAAATCCCTAATTTGCATGTACGACAACAGTGACGTTTTTCTCTTTCTCTTGTGAAAGATGTTCTCTTCAGCTTAGCTCTGAAACCATGTTAAGGTTTAAGCTATTATTGAGTTTCATTTCATTTCATTAGATAACAATAGCATAGATAGTATCAATGAGAAATACACAATCACAAGAGACGCATCATTTATCCTGGAAAACCCTCATGGGGGAGAAAACCCAACAAAAACTTCCTTAATATAGATAGCCAATACAATGCCAAGAGATAACTCAAACAAATACAGAAAGTCCTCTCCAAGAAGTGTGTCTCTCTCTCTTTCTTCTTCTTCTCCAACTGCAGCTCCAAACTTGCGCTCTGATGAACAAGTGAGTGTGTGTGTCCAAATGAGGCGCTAGCCTCTCTTATTTATACAATCTGGCAGGCACTGGAGTGAGGTGTCTTTTCACTGGCAGGGCCGACTTCTCAATCTGGGTGGTTATAACCACTTTAATATATTTTTGGGCCGACTTTTCATTTAGCCCATTACAATTAGGGTTTGACCAATCCACAAAAGGGGATTTGGTCAATTACAATACCCGACATGATCAATCCACAAAAGGGGATTGATCTAATGAATAATACATCAATAATAATTAGAATATTCATTGCAGTTACATTATTTCAACAGTATACACCCTCCTTTACGCTTCATCTTATTCATTAATTTTATAAGTCATTTTTTTCAAGGGTTTCTAGGAGAAGTATGAGTGTGTACATGTAATGTTCCCAAGCAGATTTGCTAGAAAGCTTAGGTGATTTTGCGATTTGTTTGTTTTTGGTTTTGCAGGATTTACTTCTGGAGTTGCGCTCTAGGTGTTTGTGAAGAGTTTATAACATATAAAATAAAATGAAGTAGATCATAATATATAAGAGACACACAACAATTATATTTCAAAAAAACTTCATATCTGACCTTTATTTAGTATAATACGTTGATCTTCCACACATAGATATGCAGATCTGGTACAATAAAATAAGATAAAGAAGCCAAGGATGCATGCACCCTTTAAATACAATAATATAGAGAAATAGGGTCTCTCATATCCCTCACAACTAACTGAATATATATACAAGATCAATTTCTTTCCCTGGTAAGCTCTAACCTTCAGGTCTGGTACCGGTGCACCCCTCATTGGCTGGAAAAGCTAGAGATTTCGGACTCCTTGAAGATGACCACCAAAAATATATGGAAATATTGTCAAACTCTAGATCAGAAGCTGTAGATGAAAAGTGGAAAAATTTTGGAGTCAAATCCTATGATAAAACCTTCAAACTCCCTTCCTCCTCAAGGAATGGTGTGCTCTGCTTCATCCAATACGTCCAACTGATGGATAAAATATATATGCAGAAGAAATACCTCCAATAATTTTTGCAAAGGGGTGCTATGGAGCCAACAATCACTCTTGGAGTGTAGTTCCTTGTAGATCTATCCTCCTTTAAGAAAATTGAATTCTTCTTCCTCCACGGATGTGCCCAAGCTACAGGAAAACACTACAAACTATGCCTTGCTTGCACAAATAACTCCTGAACTTGATATGGACTGGATAAAATGGTGAGGGACGAATATTTCACCTCCTTGGCCATGCTTGGACCAGGAACAAAGGGATATTTCACCTCCTTGATAGTCTCTAGGGTTTCTTGAATCAAAACCCTCAAAACGTGCGTTGCATAGGTCAAGTGATCTCAATAGAAGAATAACATGAATGAGGAGTGAGGCACCCTACTCTCACTTTTATACCTCCATATTTTAATTCTATGTTGAGTTACTTTATGATTTTCACAAAGGTTATTATTTTAATTTCTTCTTAAGTCAATAACCCTTTTTCCCTTTTCATCCAGTCACTTTAATAAAATATCACTAAATCATCTAGTGGAATCTTAAGCACCTCCTACCCCTTTTTCCTGCTGGACTACAGTCTAGAGGGGTGACTAGAATACTAAGTCCTCCATGGTATTGTCAAGGAGAGGGGAACATTATAATCTCCCCTACTGGAAATTTATTTCCCACAAGCAATTATGTACCTATTTGTTGTAGCACTTGTTCACTCTCCCAAGTTGCATCTTCTATAGGCAAATTCTTCAATTTGACCAAGTACTCCTTGATATCCCTGCTCCTAAGATATTTCTCCCTTACCTCAAAAACCTCCTCTGGAATCAAAATCAAGTGTCTCTCTTCATCAACTAGAGGTAGCTCTTCATTAGCTACAACATGTTGCCCCAAAGCCCTTTTTAGGCAAGATACATGGAAAACATTGTGTATTTTTCTCTCTGGTGGTAATTTTAGTTCATATGCAACTTCTCCAATTCTCCTTTGCACTCGATAGGGCCCATAGAAGAGTGGTTTGAGATTATCAAATCCACTCTTATTAATAGGTTCATGTATGTATGGCTACAATATTAAGTAGACCAAGTCCCCTACCTCAAAATTACGCTCCACCCTCTTTTTGTCAGCATATAATTTCTATTGGTTTTGAGATTTATGCAAATTGTCTTTGAGTTCTTTAAGGATATCTTGGATTTCATGTATCCATTCTTTAACCATAGGATCCCTCTTATCTCCAAACACAATTTCAATAAAAGTAAGGGGATCATAATTGTGAAAATCTTTGAAAGGAGACATACCAATGGATAAGTGGTGAATGGTGTTGTAGCAATACTCCCCCAAATAAAGCCATTTGACCCGTGCTTTTTTATGCCCTGCTACATAATTATTGAGGAAACCTTCCACCCATTTGTTTACTATTTGTGTCTTCCCATTTGTTTATGGATGGTATCTAGTGCTAGGATTCAACTGAGTACCCACCAATCTAAATAGTTCCTGCCAAAAGATGTTCATAAAATTGTTGTCCCTATCGCTCACAATTGTCTTGGATATTCCATAAAACCTGAAAACCTCCCTGAAAAATAATTCAGTTGCGTCAGATGGACTATAGTCCATATTTATGGCATAAAAGTGGGAAAACTTAGTCAAATGGTATACCACCACAAATATACAATCTTTCCCCTATGTCCTGGGAATCCCTATAATGAATTCCATAGATATGTTTTCCCACTTACACTCTGGAATGGGAAGAGGTTGTAATAGGCTTGATGGGTGGTTATGCTCATCTTTATTCTACTGGAAAGTAGTACACTTCCTTATGTAGCACATGAACTCTCCCTTGAGACCCTTCCAACTAAACCTTTCCCTTATCTTCCTGTATGTCTTAAGAAAACCTTGGTGCCCTGCTAATGGTGAGTCATGAAATGCTTGAAGCACTTTCTTCTTGAATGAAGATTCTGGAACTAAATATATTATGAATTTATAATAAATAATACCATCAATGATCTTGTACCTTTCATCGTGTATCTTCTCGTCCATCAACTCACATGCAAATTTGTTTTTAGAATATTCCACCAATAGAAGAGATTTCCAGTCCACTGATATTTCGGTCATGGAATATGTTGAGGGCCTTCTAGACAAAGCATCTGCCACTACATTATTCTTTCCCTTGACATATTCTATGTCAAAGTTATATGCTTGGATCTTTCTTACCCATTTTTGTTGCCTCTCATTAAGGCCTTTCTACTAAAAGAAGTACTTGAGGTTGTTATGGTCTGTTCTAACCATAAATTTTTCTCCAACTAAATATTGCATGAATTTGGCCAAAGCATGCATGATGGCTAGCATTTATTTATCATAAATGGTGTATAGTATCTCAGGTCCCCTCAACTTGTAACTCTCATAGGAAATGGGATGCATATTTTTCATGAGCACAGCTCCAACACCTTCACCAAATGAATCACACTCCAATATGAAAGATTGAGAGAAATCAGGTAGAGATAACATAGGAAAAGTACTCATCAACTTTTTCATTTTATCAAATGTTGATTGAGCTTCATCACTCCACTCAAATGCTCCCTTCCTGGTCAAATCAGTTACGGGTGTGCAAAGTTGGGAGAATCCCTTGACAAACTTCTTGTAATAGTTGTAGATGCCAAGAAATATTTTGAGTTCTATGAGTGTTTTGAGTCTGAGCCAATTAATGATGGCCTGAATCTTCTCTTGAGGAACCTATACCACTTTTACTCCAATAATGTGTCCTAAATAGAGGACCTGTGTCATTCCAATTTCACATTTTGACTCTTTGGCATATAAAGACCGTTTCTCCATGATGCCAAAGATCTCGTCCACATGTTTGAGGTGGTCCTCCCAAGTCTTATTGTAAATCAACAAATCATCAAAAAAGACAAACAAGTATTTTCTTAGTTGCTTGTTAAACACGTGGTTCATGCAGGACTAGAAAGTGGCTGGTGCATTGGTCAAACCAAAAGGCATAACAAGGAACTCATAATGTCCAAAGTGGCATCTAAAGGTTGTCTTATGTATGTCTTTCTCCCTCATCCTGATCTAATGGTATCCAGAGAACAAATCAATTTTTGTGAAGTAAATTGCACCATGTAGTTCATACAATAGTTCATCTATCCGAAGAATAAGGTATATGTTATTGATAGTTCTCTTATTCAAGGCCATGTAATCTATGCACATGCACATAGTCCCATCCTTCTTATTTACCAACACAACTGACGATGTGAATGGGATTGAACTTGGACTGATATGCCCCATGGCTAGCAATTCTTTGATGGCACTTTCTATCTCATTTGTATGCTTCTTGGGGTTTCTGTAAGGTGTAGTGATGATTGGTTTAGCCCCTTCTTCCAATTCTATAATGTGTTCAAACCCTTTGTTTGGTGGTTGACCTGGGGGAATAGGCTCAAAGACCCTTTTGTGCTTATGAAGGATCCTTTGTATATCTGGAGGGTATTGTTTGTTTCTCCCATCATTTGTGTCCATGATGAAACATTTAGCTGCATAGACTATCTCCTCACGCCTAAATATGGCATGCATTTTCTTGGTTGTCATAACTCTAGGTGAATCCCATGTCATCCCCTTAAGCGTGAATCTCTTCCCTTCTTCTGTGTTGAAGGACATTTCCATGTTTTTGTAATTGGTAGTAATTGGCCCCAAGGTGATAAGCCATTGCACACCTAATATGATATTGGTGTCAGGAATATCTACTACATAAAAATCATGTTTCAAGGTGTATCTGCCCAAGGTCAAACTCATATGTGGGATGTACCTACCACAAGATATAGTACACCCTCATGCTACCTCTACCAAAAATCCTTCAAAATCAACTATAGGAATATGTCTCCTCTCTACCATAGCCATATCAATAAAATTATGAGAAGCTCCTCTATCTATCAACATTGTGGCCCTTTTTCCTTGGAAAACTCCCTTC
Organism: Picea glauca; assembly: GCA_000966675.3. Classification (NCBI taxonomy): domain Eukaryota; kingdom Viridiplantae; phylum Streptophyta; class Pinopsida; order Pinales; family Pinaceae; genus Picea; species Picea glauca. The sequence continues at coordinate 225,867 of JZKD02S0328960.1, forward strand.
ATCCTGAAAGTGTTAAACTTAGGCACCCCACTCATAGAAACAATGGTAACTTTCTTGAGCCCACTATCATGATGTAGGATGCATCATCACCTTGCGCATGCAAGGATTCTTCTTCCTCCATGTGGTTTTCTTGCATAGTATGAATAGCTCCACACTCCTCATCATATGTTTCCTCTTCACTATCAGACACCACTTCTATATAATGGATTTTTCCTTTTCCCAAACACCTATGACCTGGATGCCATGGTTCTTTACAAATGAATCATAGTTGTTTCCTTCTTAATTATCTTCTTGTGGTTTCATCCAACTTCCCCTTGCCTTTTTCCACTGATCTAGTATCTCAGCCCCTTGGAAAGATGGGAGGATTGGGTGTAAATGTGTTTTTGTTAGCTACTCCCACTAGATCTCTAGTGCACTCAATGGCATTCTGTAAGGTTACAAGCTTAAAAGCCTTAACCCATCCTAGAACAGGTTCAGTCAGACCTTCTATATACATCATCAATAATCTGGGCTGACACATCAGGAACCATAACCGACACTCTCTGAAACTCCTAATAAAGGCTTCTACTAATCATGTTTTCTTAATCTGTGTAATCTCCCTAAAATGAATTTATGGATCCTCTCTATCAAACCTATCAATGAGCCTCTCATTGAAGTCACGATAAGAAGTGACATGCTCATGTCCCAAGGTGGTCATCCCATGAAACCACCAATCATGTGCCTTTCCCATTAAGTACAATGTTTCATACTTAATGGAATTACCTTCCTCCATGGTATTCAATTAGAGGTAAGCATCCATCGTTTGCACCCATGTTGTGGAAAAAATTTGATTTGACCCATCAAAGGTTGGCAACTCCATCCTACCTACCTTGCACCCAAGTTCATTGTCACCTCTATAATGATCCTTGGATCTCCTTTTCAACTTTAGGTGGTGTTATCACATGAAGTGGTTAAGGGTCACACAAGTTGTTGTGGGTCAAGTTCATCCTTAGGTTTTTAATTTTTATCCTTAGTCTTGTTTAAGCTTTGCTTTTGATTTTTACTTATGGTTTTTCTTAGATCTTAGCACAAATAAATGTTGGCCTATACCTTTGGCCCATAACTTTGGTTTATACCTTTGGTTTATATCCTCCTCTCATCACATTATTTGACAACCATCACCATCACCCTTATGCCACCACTATCCTGACATGTCACTACCTCCACTATGCGCTTAAACCCCTCCACTCTATCCCTCTACCCGTTAGAAGGTCAATCAAGTCATTTTGGTACCCTACCATCTCATCGGGAGTTTTCATAGCGCATCTTGAGTACATCCTCCCTCATTACCATTATTTCATTTATGAGGCTTGTGTCAGACGATCTCATTGATTTCAACATCCATGTTTTAAAGGAAATAATTTGAGATATGGTCATTAAGGCTATCTAACTATTTTATAAAATATTTAAAAATTGCTCCTAGTTCGACACTGCAGAAACACCTAAGTTCAGATAGGCACTGCGGATTCTACTACATAATGGATGATAAAGGATAATTGAAGGTTAGAGTGGTTGTAGGTAGTTTCATGTTATCTAAATCATACCTATAGTCAAGCCACGGTGTCCAGGTACTCACTGAGTTTTTTGAGCTACATTGAAGATCATATTAAAGTTGTGCTCAATTTTCGTAGCACCTGGCGCTACGAATTGTGGATCCCTTTACCAACCGGCCCCTTTAATTTTTTCTTTCACCAAATTCTCATCCTATCTACAATATTATTATCCTATTCCAATGCAATTGAACAAATCTTGCTATAAGAGTCATCATGCCTATCTCTTTCTTATCCCTTTCTATTTATGCTACAGAATTTTCTACGAATTGTGCTATGGATCCCTTATTCTAGCACTACGAGCCTATGTATCAAACTCAGATCGTTATCTTCTGATCACATAACCTACATTGGCTCTTTTCCTTTACAGTTTCAAGTGATATTTCAAATTTAAATTATGTCTACATTGAAAATTTTAAGAGCCTTGCTAATTAAAATGATGATGACCTTGCAAATGATGGTGAAATGTTAGCTTAAAACCTTGACAGTTGCTTCTTCCTTGCATATCCTTTTTCTGGAGGGTTTTATTCCTTATTAGCCATCATATTTCCCTTCCATAAGATCGACAGTCAAACAGACAGGAAAACATTGAAGCCTTACATTGAATCCAACTTTGAAAAAGACCATCATTCAAACCTTAAGACCTATGTTCTTGTTTGACCTCTCATATCTCTCAAATTATTGCAGTTTTTTCCTCCTGTTTATAGTAAATGGATACACCTCAGCAAAAGAAGCCTCCCAAGGGTGGGAGTGTAGTCAGGACAGAGCCTTGTGATATGCAGTTGTTTGATGTTGAACCTCTGATCAGAGAGGTCTTCCAAAGGGTTGGATGTTTAAATTTCTATCAGAATATGCAGAGGGGAAACCTTGAGGTAGCCAGAGAGTTTTCCTTAAATATTTATGGCACTAAAACCAAGGTGGGAACCCTTCAAATGGAGGTATCTGAGGCCACCATTGCAGTAGCCACTAAGATACCCAACACTAGTGAAAGATGGTTTAAATCCATGACTCTTAATGCAGCCTTCTCTAAAGAGTTCCTCAAATCAAAACATCATGGAGATAACATGTCTAAGGGAGTGCCTAGGAGCCACTTGCTTGAGGGATTTGACAAGATGTTGAAGGTGATCCATAAATATTTTACCTATGAGGGAAGATACAATATGATTTACCAATATCACATTAGACTTATGTTGCACTTCACAGGTAAATATCTAATGAATATCCCTTTCTATTTGTTTAGGAGTATGGTGGGAATGGATGATAGGGTCCAAGACAAGTCCAAGGCTGTGGACACAAGTGTTTTCCACTCAGGTTTGATTAGGATGCTTGTGATTAAGGAGTTGAAGAAAAGAAACATAGCTTGGGAGAAATTCATTGCCTCTGCAAATCTGGAACTAAATGTAACCCCTACTCCTCAATCTAAGGTGCAAATCCCTCTTCAAGATGATAGTGTTATTCACACAGAGACAAGAAAAAGGTGAAAAGGAAAACACATTGCTAAATATAGTGAGGCTCCTAAGGAAGTTGAAGAAGAAGAAGGGGGAGCTCATCACTCTCCACAGAGGGAATTTTCACCCCAACCTACTCTAGAACTAGAAGAAGTTCCCTCGACTAAAACCACAATCAAAAAAGGGAGAAAGTTACTCTTTCCCTCACCTATTTCTACAGTTGATACTAGAGCTAGGAGGCCCTTCACTAGGTCATCATCCAAGAAAGAAATTGTTGAACAAGAATCCATAACAAAATCTCCTATAAAGAGGAAGGATAAGGGTAAAATTGAGACTATTGAGAAACATGTTGAAATCATAGACATAACTACTCCCCCTGAAAACCTTACCTTCAAAAGATTGATTAGACACCTCAAAGATGCCAGAAAGGAGGTTGCTCACCTAAAGGAAGAAGGGTTGGCTGAGAGGAAAATTTTGAAGGAGCTCATTGATATGTATAAGGAAACCATTGATCAGGCTAGGTTTACAGTAATGAGATTTTTTCCCCTCCATAGGCAGCTTCAAAATTTGTACAAGCAGAACAAAGATTTGCAATCTCATATCAGAAAGCTCAAGGTGGAGTTACATCCCTTCAAATATGAGTTAGCTCAAATAAATATTAATGTGTTAGCTCAAGCTGCAACTAGGAGAAGTACGAGACTAAGGAGATGAGATGGAGTGGCTAAAAGACCCTCAATTTTGGTGATGATCATCCTTTCATTTCGGAGTTTTTTGTGGGAAGTATCATGATTATACCTTCTTAGGAGGCATTTACAGGCTTGTACACCTATGGCTAAGGTTTTTGAGTATTTTTGGCTCAAACTGCACAACACAGACAACTACAGGATATTTCATAGTGCTTGGCGTTGCGAAATGATCTACACAGACAAAAGTTGCATGTTCGCTACAAAATGCGCTGCAAAATAATTTACATAAACAGAAGTTGCACAGTCGTTGCAAAATCCACTGCGAAATCACCTAGTTAGACAGAAAAGGAAAGATCGCTACAAAATCTGTTGCGAAATGGTTTATGCAGGCGGGTGTTGCGGAATTCGCTACAAAATTCGCTATGAAATCCACTACGAACTGGATGATACAGTCAACACTTCAGGGTTCGCTGCCAATTCCAGTTTTGATGGATTTTGAGGGAATTAACGGTCACCATGTGGCAAATGGAGCTTAGCATAGATGCTTGAAGGTCATTTGAATATTTTGGACACATGGAAATGAAGGTGATGTGCTCAAGGAACAACTCACTATGCATATTACGGTGTTACGGTTGTTCCCAACAGCTTCCTTGTTTTTAGCAGTTTGTTGTTTTGTTTCCACTTCTACAGATGTAATATTTTCAATTTTAAGTGGGAGAATCCTAGGTTAGAGGATCTAGCTCGAATTGTATGTTGTCACTCATTGTTTAGGCTATAAATACAGCATTAGAATTACATTTTTGGGTTCTAATGGTTGAGCATAGACTCCCTGATGTAATGTTTTGATATAACAGAGCCAGACTCTAGTTTTTTTATGTATGAGATATAAGACATTTTGCCTAATAGAAGCCAATTTCCTTTTCCCTTATCTTACTTCTTTCTTACTCTTGTTTTTTCATCATTGAATGATTCAAATGAGATGTTATAGTTGTGTTACAATGTATGCTTGATTGTGATGTTGTTGTAATTGTTATTAGTGTTTTAGAATTTAGATCAAGAATTTCTTGTGTCTGAGCTTTTTCTTCATTTGTCTACTAATAAGGCTTGATGCTAGTAGTAGACTTATTCATCCTTATCATTAAGTCTTCCATATACTCACACTTATATTTAAATCATTGACTAAAGTTAGCCAAGACCTCACTTGCTTATGCATTCTTGCTTAGAAATTTATGTGTTTGAACATTGCTATGCTGAGTTTTGCCCATTTGACATTCTATCATAAATGACATTTACAAACTTATTTGATGGGTATTAGGCTTATCCTCTAACATTTTGAGGGTGACTCTCAGTGCTAACATTATTGGCGTCGTTACGGGGGAACGGATTGAAAACATTTCCCTGGTATTGAACGAAAAATAAATATCGATTCTAAAGGTGCATCAGAAATCAGTTCATTGAAGATTTCATCTTGCACCTGGAAACTCCATTGTTTTAGTTGTGGCTCCTAAAGGAAGACACATGAGGTCTACTCCACATTTACCTATGCCTACATATGAATCTGACTCGGAGAATATTATCAAGAGGGGAAAAGCTTCTCAAGATGGCTTTTCAACTGTTGTACTAGGTACTTCTGGTCATTTTCCTAATTCCACTTTTAATACACCAGTTGTTATATTTAGTACTCCTCTTTTACCCTCTGCTGAAATTTCTAGAAATTTGGATCTTGAATATTTCCCTATAGAATACTCTTCTTTTTCTCCTAAATTGAAAGAAGAAAATTTTGGAATTCTTGCTTCTCCTGATGTTGTAAGTTGGTTTAGACTTGAGAGCTTAGAAGATTTTCTTACCTTGGGTTCTCCATCTCCTCATTCTATTAAATTTGTTGTGACAAAAGAGGAAGAAACCTCAATTCCCTTGGAACCTACACCATTCTCTTCCAAGACTCAGCCTCTCCTTGTGAAAACTGAAATCTCTCCATCCTACATTCCTTCTTATCCCAAGCTACACATAATCAAGACTGCAGTTGTACCTATCAAGACTCAATCTCTTCCTTGTTCTCCTAGAATTTATAATCCAATGGCAGGTGCTAACCTTCCTAGAAATAGGATGGATGCAATAGTAGCTTCTAGGTATGCCCCTCTTGTGTTACCTCAGCCTATGAATGCTCTCCCTGTTGGATACTACCTTAAGTACATGCCTAAGTTTGCAGGGGAGGAGGACATAACCGTAGAAGAACACCTTGCAGCCTTTTATAGCTATGATGACAATCTTAATATTGAGAATGAAGATGTGTGGATGAGAGTTTTTGTACAAAGACTTGATGGTGAGGCTAGGAAATGATTTAGGGGTTTAACTTCTGGATCTATTGTTGGAATTGAAGATTTGGATGATGCCTTTCTGAGGCATTGGGGAGATAAGAAATATTTCATATATTATATCACAGAGTTTGGGTCACTCAAGAGGAAAAAAGGGGAGTCTGTTTCAGACTTTTCAAAAAGATTTAATAAAATGTACAACAAAATCCCCACAGAAACCTCTGCCAAGATCACCTATGCCAATTCTTTTGACCCTGATTTTTGCCTCATGTTGAGAGAAAGAAGATCTACCTCTCTAGCCCATATGCAAGATGAAACCTTGGAGGTAGAATCTAACATATTGGCAGCTGACAATCTTAGAGTAAAATCTGATAGAGATATGAGAAAAAGTAGGGTTGAAGCTTCAACCTCTGATTCCTCTCGTTTCAATCCTCAAGTTGATGAACTAACAAAATTGGTAAAATCAATTTATGTTGAAATGGAATAGTGAAACTTGAAGCAAAACTTAATTATAGAAACATACGAAATGTTGATAACAGAGGAAATTTCAGGAGACCAAACAATGCCCCTTAGGTCCTTCAAAGAGATCAAGGAAACATGGATAGGGATGATCAAAAAGTCCAAGCCCCTCTCCAAAATAACCTGGTTGTTGATGAAGTGGGAGAGGATGAAAAAATTGATCCAGAAATTCATTGTCTAGGTGATACCCCTTCATCCCCTCATTTAACTCATTTTGCATATGAAGAGTCTCTTATGGACAGCCAATTGAAAAAATTGAGTAAAGGGGAAAAATCCAATGAAAATTAAAATAAATACAACCTAAGGTCAAAAAAGAAGGAGGGGAAGCCTAAAACATATGATCAACCCAATAAAACAGAAAATTATACTAAGGCTGGAGTTTCTAGCAGCAAATAAAAATAGGAACAAAACCCTCAAGCAGTGGTTAACACCTATGTCCCATAGATTAAGGAGATTCTGAAATCTCCCTCTTCTTTCAACTTTGAGAGTGAAATTAAAAAGATTAAAATCACAATACCCTTCTTAGAGCTGATTAAAAATGAAGAGTTTAAAAAATATATTTCCAAGATGTTGCAACCTGAATCTTCCTCCTATTCCACACTCTCGGTGAACCTTCAAGATGAAAAAACAATAGTCATATTGGGACCTTTGGTAGAAGATAGGGATGATTCTTCTCCTCCTTTCTACACATCATTGAATATTCATGATAAGGTTTTGCACAACTGCTTGATGGACTCAGGTGCATCTCATAATATTATGCCCAAAACTATCATGGATGAGCTTGGTATGGAAATTACAAAAAATTATCATGACTTATACTCATTTGACTCTAGAAAAGTGAAATGTCTTGGAGTGATCAAGGACCTGGTTGTTACCTTGTTTTAATTTCCCATGAAAAATGTGGTCATGGATATTGTGGTGGTTGATTTCCCCCTTAAGTTTGAGATGCTCTTGTCAATATCTTGGATCAAAAGACTAGGGGGGGATTTGCAGATGAACCTTTCATATGCCACTATTCCTATATTTGGAGGAGAGCATAGAAGAATTTATAGAGAAGAACAACTAGATTACATCATCAGTGATTAAACTAATCCTACAAAGCACCCCATTTTTGCAGTTGATACTGATTTAGGATCCATTATTTTACAGCTCACCGATGCTCCTCAATCACCTATTGAAATAAGAAAACAACCTATTAAAACTTGTGAAGTTCCTCCTCAAAACACACATGTGTGGGAGATGTTTTTTGATGGATCCTCTTCTAAAGAAGGTGTTGTTGTTGGAGTGGTCTTTATTTCCCCAACTCAAGAGATCGTATCTTTGTCTTATAAACTTGAATTTGAAACCACAAATAAAGTAGCAGAGTATGAGTCTCTTGTTTTCGGTTTGAGGGCTACTAAAGATATGAAAATTGAAGAGTTAGCAGTGTTCGAATATGTTGAACTAATTGTACATCAAGTTAAAAATATGTATCAATCTAAACACCCCAAGTTAAGTACTTGGAGAAATGAAGTTTGGGATCTTGTTGATAATTTCTTCTCATCTTTTAATATCTCTTTTGTTCTAAGAGAAGAAAATACTATGGCAGATTCTTTGGTTGTTTCTACAAGTAATTTTAAAATTCTTGTGCCCACCAAGCTCAAATATGATGTGGAAGTGAAGTATAGACCCTCTATACCTAACAATGTCAAACATTGGAAGGTCTTTGAGGATAATATTGAGATCAAAATATCTCTGGAAACTGTGGACGACTTTTATGCTCTTCATATTGATCAAGGTCATGATGATACCAAAAGCCCTCATGCTGATATTTTCCTCAATAAAATTGAAGACCATAAGATTGTTCAATTGTCCAGTAACCATATTCCAAAAGGACTAGTTCCTTTGGAGATATTATTTGACAAAAATGATGTTGTTGTGAAGGTTAAATGTTCAAGTGAAGATGTTGATTTGATAGAATGCAATTTAGGTACAAAAGAAAATCCAAAATATGTAAAGTTGTCTAGCAGTTTGTCAAAGGAGAAAAGGGTTGAGTATGTTAAGATTTTAAATTATTTTTCTGATGTATTTTCTTGGAAATATGAATATCTACAAACATATGGCACAAGCATCATTGAACATAATATCCCTTTGAAAGAGGAGACCAAGTCATTTAGGCAGAAAGTTAGACAGATAAATCCCATGTTGTTTCCTATTATGGAAAAGGAAGTTAAGAAGCTACTTGATGCCAAGATCATCATACCTTTAAGGTACTCTGAGTGGGTGGCAAAATTGGTCCCTGTGAGGAAGAATAATGGTGAAATCAGATTTTGTGTTGATTTCATAAATTTAAACAGGATTTCCAAGAAAGATAATTACCCCTTGCCAAAGATGGAGCATATTTTATAGAGGTTAACTAGTTAAGCAATGATGTCTATGATTGATGGCTTCTCAAGATACAATAAGATCTCTATCTTACCTGAAGATGGAGAGAAGACAACTTTCACTACTCCTTGGTGCACTTTCATGTATGCTAAAATTCCCTTTGGACTTATGAATGCAGGAGCAACATTTCCGTGAGAAATGGATATTGCCTTAATTGGGGAGAAGGACAAGTTTATGGTTATCTATATGGATGAAATTACAGTGTTCTCAAGATCTGATAGGGAACATTATCATCATTTGAAAAATTTCTTCCTAAAGTGTATAAAGTTTGGACTCTCTCTCAATCCTAAGAAGTCTTTGTTTTCAATGAAAGAAGGTAAGTTGTTGGGACACGTTGTATTAGAAGACGGGGTAAGGATTTATCCAAGTAGAGGAGAGGCCATCCAAACTCTGTCTCTTCCTAGATCCAAGAAGGAAGTCCAATCTTTCTTGGGTAAAATAAATTTTCTAAGAAGATTCATCTCTAATTTTGTTGAATTGGTTAAGTACATCACATCTATGATTAGAAAGGGGAATGAGGTGAAATGGAATGTTGAAGCTCGGGATTCTTTTGACCAAATAAAAAAAATCATTGACTGAAGAACATGTTCTCATCAACCCTGACTATTCAAAGGATTTTCTGATATTTTCTTTTTCTTCACATGACACATTGGCTTCTGTCTTGCTTCAAAAAAACACAGATGGGATGGAGCAACCTATTTCATTTTTCAGTAGAGAATTAAGGGATGCAGATATGAGGTATGATATTATGGAAAAGCAGGCTTATGCTTTGGTTAAATATCACAAAGCATTCAGAGTATACATTATGCACTCCAAGATTATTTCCTATGTCCCATCAACCTCTGTGAAAGAAATACTTATCTATCCTGACATAGATGGAAAGAGGAGCAAGTGGATTGCCAAAATTTTGAATTTTTACCTTGAAATGAAGCCTACTAAGTTGGTGAAAGGCCAAGGTTTATCTAGGTTCCTAGCTAAATCAAATTTCAAAGCACTGGGGGTTAATTTCATGAACCTAAACTCTGAAAATCAACAAATTGATATTTCTGTCAAAATCTCTGATATCAGTCCCAACTTGGCAGAATGTACTTGGTACAAAGACATCATTTATTTTCTGCAAAGTTGCAGCCTCCTGATGGTTTGGAGAAGAACAAGGTAAGAGATTTGAAGTTTAAGGAAATCATATATTGTATCATTGATCACATATTGTATTGGAAAGAACCTCTAGGGGTTCTCTTGATCTAAAAATGAAGAAGACTTGTATTCTTGAAAATATTTACAAGTAAAATTTCTGTGTTAAAATGAAAATGGATCATCTTTGCAACACAATTTTTAATAGGATTTACTCATTCAAGAAGCATATAAATAGCAGCATAATCAATGAACAGAAAACACATAACACAGCAAATGATAAAGGAGTTCACCCCTCTCTTGGGCTACATCTCCTGGTCCAGCTTCCAATGGATCATTTGTATTATTTTCTCAAAGTGCTAAAAAATGTGCTTTACGATGATCAAAATTCCAAATAGACTGCTCCAATGGCTTCAGAACGTCCAAAAACCCCTAGTTGGGCTTTTTCGGCACCTCGTTTGGCCAAAAAATGAAGAAGATAGGCTTCCTGGAAGTCCCCCCTTCAAGTTTGTTGTCTCTGCATCTACAAAACGCACCTTTGTTGGCTCAACCTAGCCCACACGCATATTTAAGCGTAAAAACCTAGCACCGGATGCAACTGTGCGAACCATGCAAGCTGTAGGACAGTTACGGGTGCACCTAGCCCCTAACCGTCAAGAGCCAGGTCGTATGACCCATGCATCCACGCACTAGCATTAACATAGGCTCATGTTACATAAGCCAATGGTCAAAGGCCAAATGGAGGGTCATTGATATAACTTTTGGAACAAACACAACCGCGCATGCGCATCCATATGATATAGTTGTGGGTTATATGTAACATATCGTGCGACCAAGGGTTGGGCTAAGCCCTAGCCCGGTCGCGCCCCAAACCACACGCATATACAAACATATATATATATATATATATATATATATATATATTGCACCATATATATAACAAGGAACAACTAGTGGCATGCCTGTTGGCGGCTCTTTGCCAAGTATTTTCCCCTACCCAGAGATCGCGGGGTCGACTCCGGCCAATGACATAAGTTTTAAACCAATAAATGGATGACACGTGGCGGCCATTGACTGGGCCATGTGTCGTCATTCCATTCGCTACCAAACATGCCAAGTCACCTGCCAACTATCTGAATGCCTGTCTTCCATGTATCGTACAGCCTTCCATGTCAGCGTCCGTACGGACTATATGGACTGTACAGTCAGCAACCCCTTTTTTTTGCCTGTTTGTAAATTTGAACAGAACGTGATATCTCTCGCTTCCGATGTCTGTTTGAACCCAAACGAGTTGCGTTGGGTTCGTAACAACGAGGCCTATGATCTCATTCGATTTGAAGTGATTCCGAGCACTTTGAATTTTTTTAGCAAAATTTGATCCCCTGATCACACCTCCCCATTGGAAAGCTTTTGGACCTCCAAAAGACTATTTTCAGTCTATTTTAAGATGAGGGTATAGTTCCCTCACTCTTCCAACCTCAATCCACTTGGCTTTGCTTGGATTTGTTCCTTTAAGACCAACTTGAAGATACTCCACATTTCCTCATTTTGAAGTTCGCATTCTCCTGTCAAGGATGGTGTCTTCATGCAGTTCTGTAAGATATGCTGGGAAAAAATCATCTATAGAAGGAATCTGAACATGCTCTCCATGATCATCAATCAACGGAGGCTCATACAATTTCAAATTCTCAACATTAACAACTGCATACATTTTCATATAAGGAGGCAAATCTAAACGAAAGGCATTGTTACCAATCTTGTCGATAATCTTGAAAGGACCATATTGAATCAGTTTCAATTTTTTACCTTCTCCTTTAAGCCTCTCCTTACTGATGTAAAGC
>JZKD02S0328960.1:241124-271928 GCA_000966675.3 Picea glauca
ACACATAACACAACAAATGATAAAGGAGTTCACCCCTCTCTTGGGCTACATCTCCTGGTCCAGCTTCCAATGGATCATTTGTATTATTTTCTCAAAGTGCTCAAAAATTTTCTTTGCAATGCTCAAAATTCCAAATAGACTGCTCCAATGGCTTCAGAACATCCAAAAACCCCTATTTGGGTTTTTTTGGCACCTTGTTTGGCCAAAAAATGAAGAAGATATGCTTCCTGGAAGTCCCCCCTTCAAGCTTGTTGTCTCTGCTTTTACAAAACGCACCCTTGTTGGCTCAACCTAGCCCACATGCATATTTAAGCGTAAAAACCTAGCACCAGACGCAACCGCGTGAACTATACAAACTGTAGGATAGTTACGGCCGCACCTAGCCCCTAACCGTCAAGAGTCAGGTCATATGACCCATGCGTCCACTCGCTAGCATTAACATAGGCTCTCGTTACATAAGCCAATGGTCAAAGGCCAAATGGCAGGTCGTTGATATAACCGTTGGAACAAACACAACCGCGCGTGCACGTCCATATGATATAGTTGTGGGTTATATGTAACATATCATGCGACCAAGGGCTGGGGCTAAGCCCTGGCCTAGTCACGCCCCAAACCACACGCATATACAAACATATATATATATTGCACCATATATATAACAAGGAACAATTGGTGGTGTGTCGGTTGGCGGCTCTTTGCCAAGTCTTTTCCCCTGCCCGGAGGTCGTGGGGTCGACTCCGGCCAACGACATAAGTTTTAAACCAATAAATGGATGGCACGTTGCGGCCATTGACTGGGCCACGTGTCATCATTCCATTCGCTGCCAAACATGCCAAGTCACCTGCCAACTGTCTGAATGCCTGTCTGCCACGTGTCGTATGGCCTGCCACGTCAGCGTCCGTACGGATTGTATAGTCAGCAACCCTTTGTTTTGCATGTTTGTAAATTTGAACAGAACGTGATATCTCTCGCTCCCGACATCCGTTTGAACTCAAACAAGTTGCATTGGGTTCGTAACGACGAGGCCTATGCTCTCGTTCAATTTGAAGTGATTCCGGGCACTTTGAATTTTTTAGCAAAATTTGATCCCCTGATCATCTCTTGAGATGTGTAGATCCACATGAGGCTCAAAAGGCCATGACTAATTTTCATGACAGCTTGTGTGGGGGTCATCACTTTTGGAGAACCACAACATATAAGATCCCCAGAGATGGGTATTTTTGGCCTAGCCTTTTTACTGATGTTTGTGAAAAGATTAGAGCATGTGACAAATGCCAACAGTTTTCAGGAAAAAAACAGCTCAAATCTTTACCTCTGAAGCCTATGGTGGTTTATGTCCCCTTTCAGCAGTGGGGACTTGACTTCATTAGGGAAATTAATCCAACATCAAGTGGTCAACACCGGTGGATTTTGACTGAAACTGACTATTTCACCAAGTGGATAGAATCCATTCCTACAAGGAGTGTCTCCCACAAGTGTTGTTGGGGAAAATCACCCTACAGACTAGAAAATAGATTTCAGACTTTACATGCAGATATGACCGAATAGAAATTACTTTCTACCTTCATCCCTAGATTTAAATCCCATTTTCTTAGTAAATGCATGGAAAGATCAACCTACCTCATTCTCGGCGTTTGATGTCGATCCTCCGTTGTGCTCGATTACTTGTTCACAATACTCCTTCCAAAGTTGACCTGCATCCAAGACAAGTAACAACTATGCATGCATACTACTTATATACTAACAGGTTAGAAATCCAAACATATATTGATCAAACTATAAACAGTTCATGAATTGGGACGGGAAAAGCATTCTCTTTATTACTTAGAATGAGTCAACTTACAAAAGTTGAGATTGGCCACCACTCCTTGAACCTGATCTTGGGATCCTCTTCTTCTATCCTTCAACTACTTTTCTTTGAATATCCTTTGGCATAAGGAAAGGATAAAGGGTTGGGACAATGGGAATACGTAAATGGACAAAGTTCCTTTGCTATATTTTTCCTCCCTCCAAATGGGACCCCTACCCCTTCTTTTATAGGCTAGAAGGAGCTAGGTATTTGGACGAACCCTCGGCCATGCATGGTCGGGAGTTTCAGTTAACTCACCCATAGATTTTTGTTCCATCGGCAACTTTCCTTTTTTCATGCTTTTGTCGATCCACGCAGGCTGTTTTGGGTCAGCCAGCGTGTACACGCATGCAGGAATGGATTAGGGCATGTGGGCCTTTATAAAAGAGGATTGTCAAAGAGTTGTTCAGCAGTGCTTTGGAAAAGAAGGGATATGAGTTGGCCTGATGCCAGGTAAACATGTGTGGTGAAATTTAGGGTTATAACATATGCCCCCTAATGTGTGAGGTCAGAAGAGCATCCAATGGTTGAAATACATTACCAATCTTTACTGATGTGCCGAACGATTGAACCCAAGGATCAGGAACTGGGAGGTGTCGTCTGAAAAATAACAAATGTCTCACCGAGGCGGGAATACCCATGCTCGAGATAAAATAGAACCATGTCTACCAATCAAATACACTGTAGATCCATGTTAAACAACTATAAAGAGTAGCTGTGAACAATACACAGCGGAGCTACATCTCGAAATCAAAAATATATACATATAAAGTATCCATCTTCCAGAAGTTTATTCGGCTTGATGGTTGGAGATGAGATCTTCAGAGCTCGAGAAACAACTTCAAAATCTTCAAAACTCGGGTAGGAGTGTAATATGAGTGTATGACTGCACTACCCAGAGGTCTTCAACGGCTCGTCGATCATTGACTTGATAATCTTGATGATCAAACTAAAGGCTTTAGTGATTTCGAACAAGGACTTGATTGGATGTTCAGGATGGTCGAGTATGAGGACAAGAGACATATTGCAGAGGGGCCGACTCAGGCTTGGTGGCAACCTTCCCTTGGATAATAGCACGACAAATGATGAGACTCAGGTAGCATGTATGTTAATCATAAGTCCACGAAGAAGGAGGCAACGCAAACTCTCCATATGTTTGGAAGGATAACCAAACGGTGGAGGACACAACTCTATATAGCAAGAAAAGCTTCCTAAGGTCATACTACATCCCATAGTCTAATGAACAAATGGACAGATGTGCTTTATCCAAGGGCGACTCATTATGCTGCCAATAAAGAAAAACAAATTCCCTTCCTCTTTTTGGGGTATATTTGATTTTTTTGTTCTTTTCAATAATTGTGGAAAAAGAATAAAGGAATATTACGTTACAAAGGAGGAACGAGTGTTGTAAACATACAAGCTCAAGGCACAAGGACAAGACTGATGTTCTAGTAGAATGATACTCGGGAAAAAATCCTACGGGAGCCAAAGGTGTTTAGGCGTAGAAGCAAATTGTTACAAGGCTGGCGTATAAGGTATGCAAACGTGGTTAACAAGACACACAATGGTAACGTCCTTCGATGTAAGTTTAACGAGCCCAAAGAAGGTAAGCTCAGTGGTTTTTCATATTTAGAGAGTCTGAAAAAACATAAAAGGAGACTCCATTGGGATATATTTTTCGAAGATAGTCCAGTCGGTTCGAAAAAGGGTAAACTAGCACCGATTAAACGTCGATTCAAAACCATTTTAACGAGTGTGACAAGGACAAGATCACTCGGCTATTTTTTCATTTTTAAGGAGTCTGAAAAAAGCTTAACTATGGACTCCGTCAGGAATATTCTTCTGTACCAATTTAACGAGTGTGAAAGAATAAGGTCACTCGACGATCTTTTCAATTTTAGGGAGTCTGAAAAGAGCTTAACTATGGACTTTGTGGGGGTTCCTTCTTCATAAGTTTAGTCCCTCAGGCCCGAAAAAGGGATAAAATTATACCTGAGAGTACTCTTCTAAAGAATGGAAGTTCCATAGAGTATACCTTTGTTTGTACAGTTGACCGTCTAGACCGAAAAAGGGGTAAACTACTGCCGGACAGACGTGACTTCAAATTTCAGTTTAACGAGCGTGAAAGGCCACAAGATCGCTCAGAAATCTTTTCATGTTTAGAGGGTCTGAAAAGGGATTAAAAGGAGACCCGTTGTTTTTTGGGAGTCCTGAGGGTGAGATCAAGAGCGAAGAAGAATCATGCAAATGAGGCTCAAACTCATATTCAATAAAGACTATAAGGACTCCCAAGCCTACAGTGTTTTAGAGACGACATGGACACCATAATGCAACCAGGACCTACCTAGGGCATCCATGTTTTGGTAAGCTCTATCGTGAAGTTGCAACACTTCTAAAGCAGATATGACGGTTTTGTGTTACAACCTGATGGGATCGATCCTATGGCAGAGGAAAAAGACAACGAGACACAAAAGTCGGGGTAGTAACCTAACCTATATGCTCAACTTGATTCTTGGAAGAAATTTCATGGACCGTCAAAATTTTCTCAAAACTCAAAAAAAGTGTCCCAATACCCGATCAAATCCCTCCCATATAACTCCTGAATCACTCTAAATGGTTTTTGGTATAAAGAAATTGATAAGGGAGGCCAAAAAAGTGACAAAAATAGGCCAAAAAGTCTATAAATAGAAGCTGGCAGCTCATTATCACCATTGCTGATTTGGAAATTGACTCTGGAGCCAAAAGACCCCCTTTGATAAAAACGGTGATTCTGAGAGCTACAGTGGACGAAACGAACTTCTGCTTGGACCAAGTAAGTACAAACTCCCCTATCTAGCTATTCAATTCTTTAATTTTGCTTTTGATTTCATTTTTTGGGTGGGTGTTGACCTTTAAAAGATCGTCCCTAGGTCCACGCAGGCTGTTAGATAGGCCGCATGTACACTCGAGCAGAGTAAAGCATGCCTACGTGTACACGCGACTGTCACCTCGACAACATGCGTGGACCCCGTTTTATTGTCAAAAAGAACTAAAGAGCAGTCACTGACCCTCCTGAACTTGGTTGTTTTGGCAGGATGTATGTCCACTGGAGGGAAAGGGAGCATGAAGCAATTAGTGAGTTGGTTGCAGGAGATCCGAATGTCATGGCCACATTGATGCAATGTGGTTTGCTTGAGTTCTTCTTGTGTCCATTTATGTGAGCGCAACCGAGGCTACTGAATGCCTTGATTGACTATTGGCACCCTGATGCAGAGGCCTTTATGCTAGAGGGGCAATCACTGGTGCCCACCACTGAGGATATCTGTTTTTTGACTAGCCTCTCAAGGAGAGGGGAACCAGTCAATTTCAGGACGTTTCCAGTGGGGCCGCTTAATATAGCGTACTTGATAGCCCTGCACTGTGAGGCTGGGACTAATCGTTTGAGCTCCCAGGTGCCCATCAGTAAGATCACTGACCTATCGCTACAGGCAATATTATTGTTGATTGGGCGGATTACCGGTTCAGCAGCCTTGCATCAGGCGTCTCGCGCACAGATGAACTGTACTATCCAATGCTTGAATGCACAGATTTTTGACTGGAGTACCACACTACTTGAGTGTATGAAGAGGCAATTGACAGATTGTCGACAGTGGACACAGAGGAACTTCAGGTTCGAGATGATTTTGTGTTCATTCTTCTTTGAGAGAGTTCCGAGTTTTAGTCCTCGGGAAGTGGTACGAGGACATCAGGCCTCTTTTTCTGTTATATGTAGATGGGAAGTATTACTGTCGTGACAGGGTGGTGGAAGGACCAATGAGTCCTTCGATGATGACTTTTTTGCATGGCTTTCACGGCAGATCCCTGTGATCAAGGATTACCCATATGCAGGGATAGACTTTTCTACAGATCCTGAGATACCCGTGCCTCCTGGTGAGGAGCAAGGGGAGATAGGTAAGTCTCCACCTTTGTAGTTTTTTTTTGTTGTATATGTAATTTTTATGTCGTTTTTGTTATATATATCATTTTTTTTTATATGCCAGAGTATTTGACGGATATACGTTTGTTGCATGCAGATGTGGGACCAGTGCGACCTACCGATTTTGCACAAAACAAGCGTCGTCCTCGACCTGAAGCCGCAGCTGCCGCCGCCGAGGGACCAGCAGTAGCAGGAAACCTCCCAGCTGGGGAGGATGAGAGGGTACTTAGACAAGTTGAGCGAAACTTCACTGCACTCACTCGCACAGTCCCAATGGCAGAGATAGAGGACCTATCGTCATCCATGCAGCCTCATGTAGTGGGGGCACCTCGGATGTGGGTCCAATTGTTTAGGTGTTTAGCCCATGCTGTGGACTATTATAACAGGGCCCATAGGCCCTGAACCTATTTAGACTTTTTACGTGCCACGAGCACTACTTGTATATATTTTTTGAGGGCATAAGCCCTGTGACTCATTATTGGTCCTATTTTTTAGGCACTTGCATCCATCTATGTACTTTGGATACTTCATGATGTTATATATGGTTTTTTGATCTTTTTTGTCTTATGGATCACATGTGCAAAAATGTATTTACATGCTTATGTCAATGTTCTTTCATATGTGTGCAAGATGCCAATCTAAAATTTGATTAGCTAGAGTATCTGTAATTTGGTTTAATCTCCTAGGAACATGAAAATATATAATATAATCAAAATTTCATTCTAAGAGACGTACCCTAAGGAATCGTCAGTGTAAGGTTTGATCATGAACCCAGTATACTCTGTTTAGCTGAGAAACAACTAGTTGAGCGTCGAGATAGACCCGGAGATGAGAGATACCCAATGACAAGGCATCACAAAGCAACTCAATAACTGCACTATACTCAGCGACATTATTTGTGGTGTCACCTAAGCATATACCTCCGAAAGATAACAAATGGCCCTGAGGTGTAAAGATTACCCAAGATGCGGAGGCAAGCCTCCGAGTGTGCCGACTAGCACCGTCTGCATACCCAACGAACACCTCGGAATCACTTGACATCTGCCATACTAACGAAAGATAACATCAATGACACATCCATAACACTTAAAAGAAACTAAAAATTAATAGTACAAAGACTATATATATGTCACAAAAAGTTACCCACAGTGACCTGCCTATGAGTAATACTTCTTGAGGTAGAGCCCATTTCTAGTCTCCGCCAAAGCATTCCCTTCAAAATCAACCAGACAATAAGCGCCCTTTTTTAATACCTCTTTTATGATGAAAGGTCCGAACCACATGGGTTTGAATTTTCCTGCCCCCAGGGGATCCTTATCTTGGTCATAGACCAGGACAAGGTCCCCTTTAGAGAAAATATGAGGACGAACGGACCTATCATACTGACACTTGACCTTATGTTTGTGAGCCTCGTTGGCCAGGGCTGCATCACGACGCTGCTCATTGAGCTTATCAAGGTGTACTAATCGTTCTTCAAGTGGAGAAGTGTCTGGCAATAATTGTACTACCAATTTTAGAGATGGGATCTAACATTCGATTGGCAAGACTGCCTCCAGCCCGTAAATGAGTTGAAAAGGTGAGAAATTGGTTGCAGTCTTAACAGATGTTCGGTAAGCCCATAATGTCAAGTATAACATCAAATGCCAATTTGACTTGGTTGAGTTGATAGTTCGTTGTAGAATAGTCTTAAGAGTTTTGTTTACAGCTTCTACCTGCCCATTGGCTTGGGGGTAGTAGGGTGATGAATGCTCTTTCTGTAACCCAAGCTTGGATGTTAACTCGATCATCATTTGGTTCTGAAAGTGACTGCCATGGTCAGTAACAATCTCTCTCGAGATGCCGAACCTTGATATAATCTGGTTGAATAAAAAGAGAGTTGCAGCCTCTCCATCATCTTTAAACGTTGGCATAGCTTCGACCCACTTAGTGAAGTAGTCGACAGCTATGATGATATAGTGGTGCCCCCTTGCTGAAGGGGGGTTGCAAGTAGTGTAATCAATCCCCCATTTGGTGAAGGGACCAACTGTGATGACAGGAAACATGGGAACGGGATGTTCCCTCATCTTCCGAGAGAAGATTTGGCACGGATGGCACTTCTTGATTGATTCCATACAATCTTTGATAAGTGTCGGCCAGAAGTAACCTGCTCGTAGAATATTTTGGGTTGTTGCCAACCCAGACAGATGACTTCCACAAGCTCCGGTATGGAAATCGTTGAGCATGATGACTGCCTCCTCATGTGTGAGACATCAACGTAAGATGCAATCTACACCTCTCTGATACAATGTATCATCGAGTATGAGATAATTCTTAGCCTGATGGCGTATATGCCTACGCTCATCACGAGAAGCAGAAGTGGGGCACTTCAAAGTTTGGAGATAGATAAGTATATCTCCGTACCAAGGATCTGAAGATGTGATCAAAAAAATATCTCCCGGGATAGGTGATTCTTCAGGCACAACGTCACCTAACTCAACCGGAAGTTTTGAAATAAGCTCTGCGAAGACCAATGACTTTTTGGACTTCGCTGAAACGAAGTCTAAGTCAAACTCCTGGAGGATGAATATCCATCTACTGATTTTTCCACCTATAACCCGTCGTGTCAACATATACTGGAATGGATTCACGACAACAATGACGGTGGTCTTGCGAAACAGAACATAATAATGGAACCGTTGAACAGCATGAACTGTTGCCAACGCAAGTTTTTTGATATGAGAATAATTGAGTTCCGGTCCTACAAGGCCTCGGCTCAGGTAATAGATAACGTATTCTAAGAACAAATCATCTTCCTGAATTAAAACCATGCCAATGGTTGACTCTGCGGCAGCCAGATATAATAAGAAATCTTTGTTATAGTTAGGTGGCCGTAGCAGAGGGGTCGTTCTGCGAGCATGTTTTAATGCATCGAAAGAGTGTTGAGCGGCATCATTCCAGTAAAATGGAACGTCTTTCTTCAGTAAGCACATAAAGCCCTTGTTGATTTCGGCATAGTTGGCGATGAAGCATCGTAAGAAGTTTGCCTTGCCTTGTAGGCTCTAAAGTTGAATAATTGTGCGTGGGGGAGGCAACTGAATTATTGTCGCCACCTTGAGAGGATCGACCATGATCCCTGTTGTTGATACGATGAAACCTAAAAAACGTCCTGACGTTACGCAGAAGCTGCACTTGTTTGGATTTAAGTGAATCCTAAAGTAGCGAAAATGTTCGAAGATAAGTCTAAGGTGTGTGGGATGATCTGATCTCTTGCGAGATCATGATGCTAAATCATCTAGATAGGCCTTGACTATATGCTTGAGATCATGAAAAGAAAAATACATGGCCCACTGGAATGTGGCTCCAGCATTTTTAAGACCAAAAGGCATCTTACGATATGCGAATGTACCCCAAGGACAGATGAATGTCATTTTGTGTTGGTCTTCGGGTTTGATTTGGATTTGATTATATCTCGAAAAACCATCCATGAAAGAAAAGGCTTCGCAACCAGCACATTCATCAATGATCTGGTCGATGAATGGTGTTGGAAAATTATCTTTGGGACATGCCTTGTTCAAATCACGGAAATCGGTACATACACGAATCGTGCCTTGTTTTTTATTGACCGGCACAGGATTTGACACCCATTGAGTCAAATGGATAGGATAGATAAAACCTGCCTTTAGCAATTTCTCAACCTCAATCTTGATGGTTGTTTCTTTCTTGGGATTAATTGGATGAAGCTTCTGTCTAACAGGCTTGGCATCAGGATAAGTTGTGATTCCATGTTCAACTATTTTTGGATCAATACCTGGCATTTCCTCATAAGACCAGGCAAAAATGTCACGGAATTCTTTGAAAATATCCGTGTAGATTTGAATATCTTCGAGGGAGAAATCCGCTCTGACGAAGATGTTCTCCATGACACCAGGGTTTCGGGATATGTTGATTGGTATAGTTTCAACGATAGTTTCCATATTGCCCTCAGCATAAATTTCATGTGTAGCTAAGAGATTAATAGGACACGACTGATCTCCCGTCATGGTCATGGTGAATTCTCCTGCTTTGATTCGGCTTAACTCTAGGAGAAAATATGATCTTTGATGAAGATCTTCCCAAGGTTTGTCCGAACTAGTCATTGCTTCGATTATTGCTTCATCAAAAGGCAAGACTAAGTCTAACAAATCGATGTTAGCGAGAGAACCCTGAGCCCAAATAGGCTCTAGAAGTGGATCTAACTCTTATGCAGGAGTCGGATCAGTGTTAGTTGAAGCTTGCTGGACTAAAGAGTACGCTACTTCAGCGGCAGACAAGGGCATGGACATGCATGGGTGCCCTGTCTCATCCATTGTGGTCGATGGGGAAGGAAGAATCCATGGATCCTCGAAGTAAGTCGTGCGGAATGAGGAAACTTGAAAAATATCAACCTTATAGTGATTAGATATAAATTTGATATCACCGTGAGGAGGTGGGTAATAAAAGGTACCCATCAAGGATGGGCACAAACCAACTCCTACATTGATGACACCTAGTTGAGGATTATCAATCATCGGGACAGTGGATGCCCCCAAAGCTGGGTCAGGTCTGGAGAAAGACAATTGATCAATGGTCACTATCTGGCCCTCATGTGGAAACAACAAGACCTGGAAAATTGTAGCAACCACAGCTTGCATAGCATAAGTCCAACTCCGTCCTAACAAGAGGTTATAGTCGAGGGGAGCATCGACTACCTCTACTTCGACACACACAATCTTCCCTCCTAACTGCACAGGGAAAGAAGGAACGATGCCATGTGGTCGGAATGAATGACCGTCAAAAGAAGTGAGGAGAGTAGGTGATGGAGACAAAACGGGCTGGCCAATGGGCTTCCAACATGCCAATGACATAACGCATGTCGAGGTGCCCTCATCGACCACCGTGCGAAAGATATTCCGAGTAAAAGTTTTTGTGGGATAAGCCACTACTATCTGAAACGCTACATGGTAAGGAAGATGAGGTTTTAAGTCGGTTGTATCTAACATGATGGTACCCGGATTACAAGTCTCAGTAGAGCCCAAAGCGGTTAACAAGGCTTTCCTCTAAGCAGGGCAACTTTAGAGGACCTCCAAAGAAGACATCGCACAAGGGGTTTGTGATAAATCTTCCACCACAGATTCGTTCGGGGCGGCCCTTGAATTTGGGTTATGAGAAGCTTTTTTAAATGCACCTTTTGGAATGCGTGTCATTGTTTCTCCCAACGTCTTCTAAATCTGTAGAGGAAGAGATGGGATATCAGCTTCTTTACCCTTCTCAGAAGCGCTTGGTTTACTATAATTGTGCGCTCTAGTCAATATGAAAGCATCACCCCTAACCATATATATGTTCGTGGATGCGGGGTTGTTCGGAGGCGGGCAGGTTTCTTGGTTGCCCCCTTCCGTGCTTGCATAGGCTTGAGTTATATTTTTCCCATGTTGAAATGGATTAGTCAACACTGCCTGATGTTGTTGTGTGACAAAATTTTGGGCCTCTGCAAGTCGAGGACATAGATGGGTCGGGTGGTCTTCCGCGCACAAGTTGCATGGATACCTCGCCTTTCATTTTTCATTGTTGTCCCCACCAGCATTATCGTTGGGTTTTTTATCCCCCTTATCCTTCTTTTGTTTTTTTTTCTTCCCTTCAGGCTGTTGGGTGGCCTTTAGGTTAGTCGACTGCACTGTGTGTACTTTTGACGTTTTGGTAGGAGAAGCAGCCAAAGCAGTAGTTTGGCTGGCTGATGTGTGTTGTATGGATAAATGCTACAACTGCTTTGTCAATTTCTCAACGGGCTTGGTTTGTGCTAAACCGACAATACCATCGGCATGTGGTCCATATCTCTCTCTAGTTTTATCCAGTATTGAACGTGGCGCATCTGGCAAGATGTTGTATAATAAACCGGACTGAGAATAGATGAGCTCAAACTGTTGAGCCCTCATGATGGCGTCTTCTTCAGAGAAAAATCCTGACGTCACAACGTCTTTGAATAACTATGGGACCAAAGAATTAAGGAACCACTCAAGCAGGAATGCTGGTGGGACTGGTACCTTGATTAAACTCTTTCGACGTCTCCATTCTCGGATGTGATCAGAGATATGGTTCGTTGTTGTCTATTCGAAATTGGCAAGCAGTTATGTGCCAGCGTCGTATCTCATAGGTAACTGGAAATGGTTCAAGAAATCCATCGCCAGTTCACCAAAAGAAGAGTATCTTGAGTGATCAAGCTCAATGTACCATTTCGTGGCACAACCAATGAGAGTACGTTGAAACAATCGCAACTGTACGTAGTCATCTTTCAATGAATTAGATGAGCACCAAAGATGGAAGGTAGTCACATGATCTCCTGGATCTTCATTAGGCTTGGCTTCGAACTTTGGAATTTTCAAAGGCAACTTCATCGGCATAGGAGGCCAACGTGGATCGTGACAAATAGGGTCATTCAACAACCTTGTCAAATCTGGCAAGTGTAAAGTCACCAGAAACGGTAGTCTGGGTTGCTGCTGATATCTTGGAAAAAGGGACCTGGAGTTTGACTGGCACCAGGTTGTCAGGAAAAGTTTGGTTGCTGGTCCGGATTCTGGTAGAAACCATGACCCTGGCCAGCGTAAGGATTTTTCATATGTGGAGACATCATCGGCTGATTTCCCAAATAGAACATAGATGGTTGGGCGTGCATTATATTCGAAGGACTTTTGGAAGGATTACCCCATGCCGGTCCCATAGGGATAGGCATAGTAGTTTGTCTGGGGTTCCATTGATTGTGGAAATAATTACCCTAGATCGGCATTCCGGATGAGGGAACAGAACCCTACCCTGAACTCCAAGGTCCTACTAAGTTTTCCCCTTGTGCAGGAATAGTACCATGCACAGAAGTAGATTGTCCAAAAATGGGGTTGCCCCCAGTCGGGAAAGCGGTTGATGAGAAGGTGTTGTTACCAAATGTTCCATTCAAAGAAAATGATGTCAAACCTACCGTCATACTATGCGAAGGTGGTCCTTGACTCCCCGCTCCAAATAAACTATTGTGTGTAGGTTGTCTGGTGGATTGCTGATGCGATCCACCGAGTGAAGGGGACGAAGGAGGGATATGACCTCCTCCGTAAGGAAAAGCATTAAAAGGAGCAGGAGTGCCCCCCATGTGACCTTGCAGAGGAGCGCTAGAGCTCCCTACCCCCAGACCCAAAGTCTGTAAAGTGGAGTAGGAAAGTACAGAACTTGTACCCGAACTAGGCATCTCGTATGAGAACGGAGGGCCTGTCACACTAGGTGTGAAAGGGGTTGTGGCCATCACCAAAGACGGAATCGGACCATTGTGCGAAGTAGTTGCAGTCGATCCCATGGTGGCTCGGACTGACGACGGTGGGTTAGGAGATGAAAGCTATCTTGTGGTGACAACCATGGTGGGAATTGAAGAATTCACAGAAGGAGTAACAACATTTGTTTCCATTGATGTGTGCGACACTGTCTGGCGCTCGTAAAATTGAATTGGTACAATGAAAGGTGCCAAGAAATGGTTGGGGTTTCAACCGGGCCAAGAGCGGTTGCTTCAAGGTCCAAAACGGTCGATTCCTCCGTCGGTTGTTTGGGCACAATGGTTTGTAACCCGGTCGCTTCAAAAGACCCTTGTTGGTCTAGCTTTCGCCTTAATGGTGGCGGGGGTGGCTCCATTGTAACTGGCAATAGGCCAAGAAGCCTTCGTGACCGGTGGAGCTTGGGATCCTCCACTGTGTGAGAAGATCCAAGACACTCTAAGGTATTCTAAATGTTCAAAAGTAACACACACTAAAAAAAAAGTCCCTAAAAGATAAGACAAGCAAACACTAAATTAATTGGAAGAACAGTTACAACAACCAACATTAGAGAAAGTTACCGGTGCAAGTGCAACTCGAACACAGAAGCACCCTCTGGGTATACTCTGCAAAGTGTGGCCCAATTTCTGTCCTAGGTATCACGGTATACCCCCATAGTCACCTATGTATGTCCCTAAAAATATTGGCAACTAGGTTGCCAGCACACGAACAGTCACCAGGCGGGTATAGTCGAAAGTCGGGTAGACCACAATGAGTAGGGTATCGAGCCCGAAACCTATCAAGGGTATCGAGAGAAAATGTTCTGGAATATAACTGAAGACCTCGAACGGATTCGAGACCCACGAAGCCCCGTGGCAAATGCAAGCAACGGAATCCCAAAACAAACCCTCTATATGTGTTCTCCACTACGATTGGTCCAGCTTTGGAGGGGTTATCTCCACCACCTTTCTGCATGCGACCTCGTGTTTATCCCCTGTGTTAGAGGGGGGTCCCGGATAACTTTCACAACACTGGACTTAGACACTCCCTATCTCAGACTCCAACATTTGATTTGAAATAGCCTTGAAGAGTTTCCTCTCCAACCTAATCCAAGGCCCTAGTCCTGAACTAGTTGGTCAACCCTACAAACATAAAAGCCTAGAAGATTTTAAATTTAGCGTTAATTTTATTTCTTTGTCTTACGTCAAGGGGTATGAGGGTGAAACTGATGATGTGTAAAAGACGAAAGCAAAAAATGAATGAAAAAGATGGAAACAAAACTTTTACTGAATGCAAAATTTCAACAACTTTTCAAAAGAAATATTTTTTATTTTTCTAAGATTTTGGACAACAAACTCAAAGGATTTTCACTTGACTACGAGCTACTTATGATCTAAGTGAACTGCAAAAACTTATGAAATAAAATACTTTTCCTTGGCTAATGATGCATAAACACACTCTTCAACCAACAAAAAATGAAAAGAGATTTTTATTTTATTTTATTTAAATGCTAGTAAAGCAAGAAAGGAAAAATACCAACAAGCAAAAACCAAGAAAAACAATTATGACTTAAATCGCAGATCGCAAAGAATCAGGTCAAAAATCACACACTAGCAATTTTCTTTAAAAACAATGACTCTCACACTTGTCTAAAAACCTTAAAAATTCTTCTATTTTTATGACAACTTTTTAACTGAGAACAAGCAGGCTAAGGGTAAGATTAATCCTAAGCTACTAACTGCTCACACAGAGATTCAAACACCTGAGAGGAAAAAATCTTATCAAGGGAAAGGATGACTGCCTTACCCTCAACAAAAAGTATCCTGCACAAGCACGTGATTGTTACTCAAACAACACGCGTGCGAATGCGCGCTGGATAGAGATAGAGGGCGTGTACATGCGGGCTGACCTTGTACAAGCCACGTGTATACCTAAATTCTGAGAAAAAATGAAAACAGACAGA
This sequence comes from Picea glauca, assembly GCA_000966675.3. Taxonomy (NCBI): domain Eukaryota; kingdom Viridiplantae; phylum Streptophyta; class Pinopsida; order Pinales; family Pinaceae; genus Picea; species Picea glauca. The sequence continues at coordinate 256,169 of JZKD02S0328960.1, forward strand.
CCAAACCAGGAAGAGACCACTGATATTGATAACCAGTATCCCTTGAAGGCTTGGACACTCTTTCTAATCAAAAAACAACTAATGTAAGGAAAAAACGATAAAGCAAAAACAATCTGAGATAGGACTGTTAGCAAACAAGACTCAGACAGAATTCCAGAAAACCCCCTGAGAATGTGTGATTCTGACAGGGAAGAGGATGATTGCCTCTGAGGTTCTCTGAACTCTACATGCTACTGCTACCTCTACAGCTAGCGTTCACATGTGGGTTGTAAGAGGATAGGGCGTGGGTACACGCGTGCAGACCTTGTGCAGGCCGCGTGCACCTTTGTGGGTCCAGAAAATCACAGTCAAGCAAAATACAGGGAAAGCTGGTATGGAAAACTAGACTCCCTGGTAGCTCAGACCTTACAGAAACTAAAAGAAAAAATAGGCAAGAAAAACTAGTCTGTAAAACTACCCAAAAACTAAATAAAATTTAAGGAACCCTAGAGAGTCTCCCCAGTATGGTCGCCAATTCTGTTGTTGGGGAAAATCACCCTACGGACTAGCAAATAGAGTTCAGACTTTGCATGCAGATATGACCGAATAGAAATTACTTTCTACCTTCATACCTAGATTTAAATCCCCTTTTCTTATTAAATGCATGGAAAGATCAACCTACCTCGTTCTCGGCGTTTGATGTCGATCCTCCGTTGTGCTCGATTACTTGTTCACAATACTCCTTCCAAAGTTGACCTACATCCACGACAAGCAACAACTATGCATGCATATTATTTATATACTAACGGGTTAGAAATCCAAACATATATTGATCAAACTATAAACAGTTCATGAATTGGGACAGGAAAAGCATTCTCTTTATTACTTAGAATGAGTCAACTTACAAAAGTTGAGATCGGCCACCGCTCCTTGAACCTGATCCTGGGCTCCTCTTCTTCTGTCCTTCAACTGCTTTTCTTTGAATCTCCTTTGGCATAAGGAAAGGCTAAAGGGTTGGGACAATGGGAATACATAAATGGGCAGAGTTTCTTTGCTATATTTTTCCTCCCTCCAAATCGGACCCCTACCCCTTATTTTATAGGCTATAAGGAGCTAAGTATTTGAATGAACCCTTGGCCATGCATGGCCGGGAGTTTCAGTTAAATCACCCATAGCTTTTTGTTCCATCGCCAACTTTCCTTTTTCTGTGCTTTTGTCGGTCCATGCAGGCTATTTTGAGTCAGCCAGTGTGTACACACGTGCAGGAATGGATTAGGGCGCGTGGGCCTTTATAAAATAGGATTTTCAAAGAGTTGTTCAGCAGTGCTTTGGCAAAGAAGGGATATGAGTTGGCCTGATGCCAGGTAAGCATGTGTGGTGCAATTTAGGGTTATAAAAACAAGGTAATCATTATTTTTCTTGAGGATATCATGTCAAGATTTGGTCGCCCAAGCAAGATTGTTACTGACAATGTTGCCTCTTTCAAAGTTGAACCATTGGTGAAGTTTTGTGAGAAGTATGGGATTTCATTAATCCATTCTACTCCTTATTACCCCCAAGGAAATGGTTTAGCATAGTCTTCTAACAAGAGCCTGGTAAATATCATCAAGAAGTTACTGGAGGACAACAAGAAAGAATGGGACTCAAAGATGAAATTTTCCTTATGGGTTGATAGAGTTACTACAAAGAGTTCACATGGTATTTCCCTCTTTCATCTTGTATATGGGATTGAAGCTATTTTTCCTACTCAGCTTGCCTTGCCTGTGGAAAAGTTCCTTCAGGATCAACAAGGAGAACCAGATGATATGGTCAGAAGGATACAACTGCTAGTAGAAGTACAAAAGACTAGAGAGAAGCTCCTTGATAAAGCACATAACCATCAGAAGAAGATCAAGCAATCATTTGACAAGAAGGTAAGAAAAGAATATTTTCATCTGGGAGATCTGGTGCTCAAGTGGGATGCACCCAAGTAAGACAAAGAAAAACATGGTAAGTTCAAAGCCTTGTGGATTGGTCCTTTCAAGATTTCTGAGGATTTTCAAAATAATACTTATAAATTGCAGAATTTGGAGGATTTTGAAGTTTTTGGTGGCCTTGTTAATGGGTACTTTCTGAATAAGTATTTTTATTGAGCCGTGAGTGGTTGTCCCATCCATTGTAAATATCACTTTTTGAATAAATGACCCCATAGCCCTAGGATAAGACATTGAAGTTACTTGTTCTTGGAAGCTCACAGGGAGCATGCCATCCCCTATGGAGCCAATGTTATCACGTGAAGTGGTTAAGGGTCACACGAGTTGTTTTGGGTCAAGTTCATCCTTAGGTTTTTAATTTTTAGCCTTAGTCTTGTTTAAGCTTTGATTTTGATTTTTCCTTATGGTTTTTCTTAAATCTCAGAAAAAATAAATGTTGCCCTATACCTTTGGCCCATACCTTTGGTTTAAAACCTTGGTTTATATCCTCCTCTCATCACATGATTTGACAACCATCACCATCACCCTTACGCCACCACTATGCACTTAAAAACCTCCACTCTGTCCCTCTACCCATTAGAAGGTCAAATCAAGTCATTTTGGTACGTTGACATTTCATCAAGAGTTTTCGTAGTGCATCTTGAGTACATCCTCCCTCATTACCATTATTTCATTTATGAGGCTTGTGTCATCCGATCTCATTGATTTCAGTGTCCATGTTTTCAAGGAAATAATTTGAGATTTGGTCATTAAGGTTGTCTAACTGTTTTTTCAAATATCTGAAATTTTCTCCTAGTTCGACACTGCGGAAACACCTAAGTTCAGACAGGCGTTGTGGATTCTGCTACAGAATGGTTGACAAGGTGGAATTGAAGGTTATAGTGGTTTCATTCGGTTTCATTTTATATGAAGCATATCTACAGTCAAGCTACTGAGTTTTTTGAGCTACACTGAAGACTAGATTAAAGTTGTGCTCAATTTTCGTAGCACCCAGCGCTATGAATTGTGGATCCCTTTACCAACCAATGCCTTTACTTTTGTTATCACCAAATTCTCATCCTATCTACATTTTTTCAGCCTATTCCACTGCAATTGAATAAATCCTGCTATCAGATTCGTCATGCCTATCTCTTGCTTAGCCCTTGTTGTTTATGCTACAGAATTTGCTATGACTTGTGCTACGAATCCCATGTTCTAGCGTTGCGAGCCTGTGTATCAAACTCATATCGTTATCTTTTGATCACATAACCTGCATCATCTCTTTTCCTTTACAGTTTCCATTGATATTTCAAATTTAAAGTATGTCTACATTGAAAATTTTAAGAGCCTTTCTTATTAAAATGATGATGACCTTGCGAATGATGGTAAAATGTTAGCTTAAAACCTTGACAGTTGCTTCTTCCTTGCATATTATTTTTATGAAGGTTTGTATTCCTTCTTAGCCATCAAATTGCCCTTCCATAAGATGAACAGTCAAATAGACATGAAAACATTGAAGCCTTACATTGTAGCCAACTTTGAAAAAGACCATCATTCAAACCATAAGACCTATGTCCTTGTTTGGCCTCTCATATCTCTAAAATTGTTGTAGTGTTTTTCCTCCTATTTATAGCAAATGGATACACCTCAGCAAAAGAAGTCTCACAATGGTGGGAGTGTAGTTAGGACAGAGCCTTGTGATATGCAGTTGTTTGATGTTGAACCTCTGATCAGAGAGGTCTTCCAGAGGGTTGGATGTTTAAATTTCTGTCAAAATATGCAGAGGGGACACCCTAAGGTAGCCTGAGAGTTTTCCTTAAATTTTTATGGCACTAAAACCAAGGTGGGAACCCTTGAAATGGAGGTATCTGAGGCCACCATTACAGCAACCACTGAGATAGCCAACACTGGTGAAAGATGATTTAAATCCATGACTCTTAATGCAACCTTCTCTAAAGAGTTCCTCAAACTAGAACATCATAGAGATAACCTATCTAAGGGAGTGCCTAGGATCTGCTTGGTTGAGGGATTTGATAAGATGTTGAAGGTGATCCAAAGATATTTTACCTGTGAGGGCAGTGTTGAGGAAAAGATATGAAATAATCTTACTCAAGCATATTCAGATCTCGCTTGGATAAGGCAAGATAGACGGGAATATCACCCTATGTTTATAGCCTCAAAATTTGTTTCCTAATCCACAAGTATTAGTTACAAGGGATTAGGCTGATTTATTTATAAATAAAAGATTGCTAAAAAATTCAGCATTTTTATATAATTTTCTGAATATAACAGATGAAAAAGTAAATGTGGAGACAAAAACAAAAATACCAAGTCACAATTTAACACATATGAGACAGAATAGCAAACGCTTATTTCATTCCAAGGAATCGAAATAATTGTTCTCTTTACAAAAATCCTTGAGGGAGTTTGGACCAAAGTCAATGTCCCTGATGAAAACCATACAAAAGGACTTCTGACAGAAAGTAAAAAACTAAACTTTAAAAGTTGGATCAGCTTTCCACATATTTCCGCCCACTCGACTCTGCACAGTATCCTTTATCATTCATGAAATTTAATTCATAAACAAACAAGTCTACACAGACTATCAAAGATAGATCAACACCTCTGAAAAACAAGTGTCTGAATGATGTAATTCAGCCTTGAATCTTATTGTCTACAATAGGACCATGTTGTCATAAAAGAGAATTAGGCTTTTAATGAATTAAAGAATGAATGAAATCTAATAAAACTCAAGAGCAGACCTTAGTATGCTTTATCCTTATATTCTCCCCTTGTTCTTCCTTCTCTTTTTGCCTTTAAGCAATCAAAATTAGTTGAAGTAGTTAAACTGCCTCTTTTAGTTAAGTTAACTAAAACTCAACTAACTTTTAGTTTAGGGGAAGAATTAATATAATAATAATAAGGGTCTTTAATAAATAATAACTAGTATGTGGGACCCCTTGTGACTCCCTTTAGTTTCTTAACAAAAATAAACACAACTAGTCAATCAATAAAACACATCCCTCCTTGTGGATCCCATCATCATTCTCATAATTTGAAAATTAATATCAATGATATTTTAAACCATATCCAAAATAGTATGTTGTCCAAAAACTTCAGCAGTCAATTGTTCTCAACAATCAATACAAAATATACTCAAAAACCATATTTTCCACTTTGGGAGGGAATGTCCCCTTTGTTGTTGTTGTCTCCATTTGATTTCTCTGAATTAGCCTTAGGTTGTGTGGAGCCTTTAGGCTTGATATCACTGATAACATGATAGCAGTCATCTCTCAAGTGCATGCGGGATGAAACGGATTTGGTTGAATCACTTGAGGGAGAGGAGGGGGCAACAACAACTTTTCCTTTATCATGTGTATGGTGGGCTTCAGTTTTGAGTCTCTTGCATGCGTGGGAAGACTGTACAGGTGAGTGTGCAGGGGCAACTTGGAAAATTGGGTTAACCGGTGGAGGAGGAGCAGATAGAAACAAATTGGGCCAACCACGATGTTGGGAGACTGTTGGGTGGACAATCTCTTGCCATCCGTCATTTTCAGGGACTTCAGGTTGTAATGAGACATGAGGGGGAACTGGGATACTAGGGACATGTTGGGGTTGGGAGGGAGGCCTTTCCATCCTTGGTTGGACTACCCCTTGTCCAATCCAATTGAAAAATACAGCTTGGAAGAGCTGGTTTAACTCTTGTGGATTTGCATCAAAATTTATCAAAAATCTTGCCCTTCTAGGGCCTCTGTTCCAATTCCCTCTTCCCCTGTTATTTTGTCCATGGCTTCGTCTATTGAATAATCTCAATCATGTATGCAACGTTTATTAGAAACTAGCTTCTTAAACAAACCATACATGACATCTCTTTAAATATGGAACAAAGTTTTGCTGAACAACACATCAGACCCATGCAATCCAATCTATAAAAATCGTTTAATACTTGTCAATGAGCAGGGGGTGAATAAGGGTTCTGGGATATCTGAGGGGGTTGTATTGAGCGAAAAGTGATAAAATGAAAGGGAGTAGATCATGATTACTGCTCAACAAATCATTAAACAATCAATTGTGTTGTAATAACAAAACATATCAATTGTAACCCACCTTTGTGTCATCCTTTAATTGCTATAATACAGAGTTTTCATTTAATTATAATTTAATTTTAAGAACAGGGCGTGCAAAGTGAATCTAGGAATGTGAGGGGATTCGTAATGTGCGAAAAAGTGAGAGAATGGCGAGGAAGTTAATGGATATTAATCATAAAACAAATTAAGTAATCAATAATAATAACTCTGTAGTAAAATCAATACCAAAAAACACCAACACCACACCAACAATTACTGTGTATCAAATTGTTCGTTGTTCCAACATTTAAATTTCCCAGAAATTCTCAATTTATATCAGTTTGTATAACCAATACAAACTTTCCATTCAACAGTCTTGTTTAAGAAAGCGTTGGTCTTTTATTTCTTTTCTTTCATTTTAAGAATTAAAAAAAAAAAACCACAACAATATGCTCGACCTCTATCCCATAATGCATCACTATAATAATAAACATCCACTGTCTACCAATTTACAATCGGGCCTAATTAAAATATACACAGGTCCTTTTTTCAATTACGAGCAGACTTCCAAAATATGCATGATTACACACATTCTTCATCATATCAATCAACAAGGTGTTGCAATGCAACAACAGTCAACATAAAACCCAAGCCTTATCACTATTGATATAACCATTGATAATCTGCATGATGATCCAATAATATATACGAGGTGAACATAGCCAATTATACACATGCACCATTTTCAAAATTAGCCATAACCCTAATCAGGCCTAGCAAAACACACAGGTGTTTCCAATTTCAATCAAGACCATGCTAGTAAAAACACCATAATGAAAGGAGATAGTTCTCAACTATATGCAAGCGCCTATAACTGTTCAACCAATTTTATCATAGAAAGATGAGACAAAGACTCGACGAAAAAACCTTCGTAACCATTCCACTGATAAACTCATATTTGACAACCAAAAAGGTGCCCGAAGGGAGCAAAGACATTTGGAAATCCAATTGGGTCTGTCACCATTAAATGTAGGGAGACAACAAGAGCGCATCCATCCTTTAACCATAACATAGAGAGCTTGAGGTCTTCCAAGAATTATCAATCATAGGCAGAATACCCTCGAAAAAGATACAACAATGAGCCACACAATCCCCTTATTACTCCGAGTCCTGAACAAGACCAATGATTAACACATGAGGAGAGAAAACGCAGGCAGATACTATACTTATTTTAGCGCTTGCAGAGGAGAGATGAAGTTAATTGAACAGTGACAGTTATTCAAAGAACACACAAAGATATAACCTCTCTGTCCATTTTCTTAAGAGTTGAAAAACTTGACAACAATACCAGTGAGGACGCATACATCATAACGTCGAGATATAACTAGTATCACCCCACGACCATACAATACATATTAATGTTATGGCCACCCCAATACTAGATCTTGGGATACTTCAGTGAAAAGACACTAAGAATGAGCCAACGAACATGGCTCTGGGTTTGAATAAATAACATAGCAACCGAATGGAAATCCGAAGGTGATTGGATAAGGGTTACAATCATGACTGTGAGGGAATAACCAACGGTAATACACATAATGAAACCCTCCATCATTAATACAGAGAGATATGTACCACATTCTCTTATTATCCACAGAGACCCATAACGATATTAAACCGACCGAGCAACTAGTCAATGCACAACTTAAACAAAACCTGATTCTTTTGCTTGCAATCTGAAACATTTTACAGTCATCTTGGAGAGAAATAACACACATTTACACAGTCAAAATTCTCGGGAACACATAAAATCCAAGCATCATTGAGCCATTATTTGTTCATACATAGAGAATATTTCATGGATGGAGAGAAAAAGAACCATACCTGTAACAAAACGCTTAAAAGGGCGATTTGGTCGAGCTTTCTTCGTCCCAAGAGCCTAAAATGTGGAGCTTCACAACCAACAGACCGAAAATGCAACAAGGAACAATGCTAGGGTGACGGCCGACAGAGGGAGTATGGAGTGATGTGTAGTAAATGCACGTCGCTTCCATCTCGTGGCCTATTCAATTCAAAGTACGAGATAGAAAAACATTCACTAATCAATTAAACCATGTATTCAATGCCCAAACATTTGAAATCTGCGACGATATCCCTTGCGTAGTGTACCACCCACTAACATTTACACGTTAACCCTTGTCATCATTCTATGCCATAACACATATTGCAATGATATATGTGCCCAATTCAAATTTAGTGAAATATGCATAGCCACTAACCAACGATAGAATAATAGTTAGGACTAACACTAACATCGCTTTACTTTTCCATTTGCATATAACCCTTTATCATAGCTCAAACATAACTTATTTTCCTTTAAGATTGTTTTCATAAGTTTTCTTTCTTTGTTTTGATTATGTTATCACTAATATATTTCTTGTATATATGTGGCTAGGTAATCGACCATAATGATTAGTGACATGGTTAAATCATAACAAATGTAAATACATGCTCATCATACCAAAAAATGCTTTGAATCGCAGAAGCATTCCATAAAATGCATCATCCACTTGTTACTATGTCAAAATGAAACCAGACTGCATTGTCAACCATGTAGGACTGTGTAAACAACATCAAAATAGCAGAAGAAAAATGTGTGATATGTTTATCCTTGCGCCTCTAGTCTACAAAGGGGGTCCCACCTACTAGTATTATATTATTAACATAGTTAAATAATAGGGCTTTAGCAATACTTTGCGGGCAGAATTCATCGTTACAATTTTAATCGTCAACAAACTCGCGACTCCATAGGGAAATTTGTTTCCAACAAATTAAGAACTTAGAATGTCTAGTTTCGCAGACCAAGTAATCATCAGATCGAGAAGATATAAATCATAATGATTATGCAACAGGGGGAAGTGAGCGGATTTAATGGAAGAATGACCGTGAATTTGGGAATAACTCATGGAAAGTGTTAAATATGCGGGGGTTTATCCCTGTAAGCATAATCATTCAACTAAAATTTTCTCTTGACTTCAAGGAGAAAAAATTTCTGAACTTTCCCTTTTGAATCTCGAAATGGATGAAGAAACAGAAAACAAAAGTAGGATGTAACCAACTATCTCATAAAACAACAGTGAAACCAGATACCAAATTCAGTGATGCCTTCAGGTGGAACATCATAACAGTCGTGTAATCTTGATTGTTACTGATTAACAATACTTTGCAGAAGTGTCATTATGGAAAAACTGATCCAACATTTTATTTTTGACAAAAAATGATTTCAAAAGAACAAAAGCAAGAAATGTCATAACATAAATGAAACAACAAAATTGGAATGAGTAGAAATGAAAATAGCGGAAATGAAAACTACTAAAATGAAAGTAGAATTGAAAAACTACTAAAATGAAAGAAGAATTGAAAAACTACTAAAATACAGAACAATTCAAACAGCGTTAAACTCTTCAAGTTGGTTCCGCGTAATGTTTTAAGTGGGAACCGTTAGTGTTGTAGGAAAAGAATCGCTTTTGTAAATCCTTTAGAATGTAAGAATTTTCACCCAGTACAAAAGCGATCTTGAAAGGGCCCAGCCATAATTTTTGAAACTTTGAATGTCTTCCCCTATCAACATGAGCTAAATCCCACAACAGTACCTTCTCATCGACTTTAAATTTGACAGCTTTGACACTATTATTGAAATATTTTTTAACAGTATGTTGTCTTCTCTTTATATTACCCAAGGAAAATGTCCTTTTCTCCTCTAGAGCCAGGAGTGCATTCATCCTTTGAGAAACATCAGTGCATTCATACAAGTACTCACTGAGTTTTTTGAGCTACATTGAATATCAGATTAAAGTTGTGCTCAATTTTCGTAGCACCTGACGTTGCGAATTGTGGATCCCTTTACCAACCGACCCCTTTACTTTTGCTATCACCAAATTATCAGCCTATCTACAGTATTTTCATCCTATTCCACTGCAATTGAACAAATCATGCTATCATATTCGTCGTGCCTATCTCTTGCTCACTAACCCTTGTTGTTTATGCTACAGAATTTTCTACGAATTGTGCTACAGATCCCCTGTTCTAGCGCTGCAAGCTTGTGTATCAAACTCATATCATTATCTTCTGATCACATAACCTACATCAGTTCTTTTCCTTTACAGTTTCAATTGATATTTCAAATTTAAAGTATATTTACATTGAAAATTTTAAGAGCCTTGTTGATTAAAATGATGATGACCTTGTAAATTATGGTGAAATATTAGCTTAAAACCTTGACAATTTCTTCTTCCTTGCATATCCTTTTTCTGAAGGGTTTTATTCCTTCTTAGCCATCATATTTTCCTTCCATAAGCTCAGCAATCAAATAGACAGAAAAACACTGAAGCCTTACATTGAAGCCAAATTTTAAAAATACCATCATTCAAACCCTAAGACCTATGTCCTTGTTTGGCCTCTCATATCTCTCAAATTATTGTAGTGTTTTTCCTCCTGTTTATAGAAAATGGATACACCTCATCAAAATAAGTCTCACAAGGGTGGGAGTGTAGTCAAGAGAGAGCCTTGTGATATGCAATTGTTTGATGTTGAACCTTTGATCAAAGAGGTCTTCCATAGGGTTGGATGTTTAAATTTATGTCAGAATATGCAGAGGGGACACCTTGAGGTAGCCAGAGAGTTTGCCTTAAATATTGATGGCACTAAAACCAAGGTGGGAACCCTAGTTAAGGTTTAAGATATTATTAGAGTTCTTTTCATTTCACTAGATAACAATAGCATAATATAGGATCACTGAGAAATACACAATCACAAGAGACACATCATTTATCCTGGGAAAACCTCATGGGGGAGAAAACCTAGCAAAACTTCCTTATTATAGATAGCCAATACAATGCCAAGAGATAACTCAAACAAATATAGAAATTCCTCTCTCTCTCTCTCTCTCTCTCTCTCTCTCTCTCTCTCTCTCTCTACCAACTGCAGCTCTGAAACTTTCTCCTCAATGAACAAGTGAGTGTGTGTCTAAATGAGGCGCTAGCCTCCTTATTTATACAACTCTGGCACATGTGGAGGTGTCTTTTCACTGGCAAGGTCGGCTTCTCAATCTGGGTGGTTATAACCACCTTTAATATATTTTGGGGCCTCTTTAATATATTATGGGGCTGACTTCTTATTATGCCTATTACAATTATGTTTTGACCAATCCGCAAAAGGGGATTTGGTCTTTTACAATAGCCGACATGATCAATCTGCAATAGGGGATTGATCTAATGAATAATACAACAATATTAATTACAACTCACTTTACAGTTACATTATTTCAACACTCCCCCTTAACAACAAGGGTATTCTATAATAGCATCAGGCGAGAGAGAGGACAGCATCATCAACAACATCAGGTGGGTGAGAGGACATCATCATCAATATCATCTTGGAACACTGACTGGCGTATCTATAAATCATCAGAAGTTTTTTCTCATCATCAACACAACACAGAGGTTGGACCATCATCAAAACAACATGGAGTTGGAACAGCATCATCATCCTCATCAGTATGAGGCTAAGGTAACATCATCATCTTCAGCATTAAAGATGAAATAATATCATCATCGTCATCTTCAGCAAGAGGTTGAAGTGGCATCATCATCATTATCTTCAACAAGAGGCTGAAGTGGCATCATCATCATCATCATCTTCAGCAAGAGGCTGAAGTGGCATCATCATCATCAAATGCATCGACATGGATTAGTATAACACTAATACATCCTCATCCTCAATAACAGCACAAGGCTGATAAAACATCAAAAGCAGCAATATCACAACACAAATATTGGCAACACATCATCACAGCACGAGGCTGGAAACACATCACAACAATTAAGCTGGCACATCATCACAACAATTAAGCTGGCACATCATCACAACAATTAAGCTAGCACACCACGACATGGATTAGTATAACACTAATACATCCTCATCATCAATAACAGCACAAGGCTGATAAAACATCAAAAGCAGCAATATCACAACACAAATACTGGCAACACATCATCACAGCACGAGGCTAGAAACACATCATAGCAATTAAGCTGGCACATCATCACAGCAATTAAGCTAGCACACCACACGGCAATTAAGATGGAAAACACCACACAACAATTAAGCTGGAAACACCACAACAATTAAGTTGGAATCACAACACAACAATTAAGCTGGAAACACAATACTAGACTGGCTTTACGTTACAACCATTAAGCTTGAAGCACAGTACTAGGCTGGCTTTACGTCACAACAATTAATATGGAAGCACGGTATTAGACTAGCTTTACGTCACAACAATTAAGTTGGAAGCACGGTACTTGGCTTTCTTTTCGTCACAGCAATTAAGTTGGAAGCACAGTACTAGACTGGATTTACGTCACAGTAATTAAGTTGGAAGCACAATACTCGGCTTGCTTTTCGTCACAGCAATTAAGCTAGAAGCACGGTACTAGACTAGCTTTACATCACAACAATTAAGTTGGAATCACAGTACTCGGCTTGCTTTTCATCACAACAATTAAGCTAGAAGCGCGGTACTAGACTGGCTTTATGTCACAACAATTAAGATGGAAGCACAGTACTAGGCATATCTCAGCACAACATTTAAGCTGGAGTCACAGTACTAGACTGGCTTTACTTCACAGCAATTAAGCTAGAAGCGCAGTACTAGGCATATCTCAACACAACATTTAAGTTGGAGTCGCAGTACTAGACTGGCTCTACATCATAGCAATTAAGCTGGAAGCACAATACTAGATATATCTCAACACAACACTGCTCCCTCTTTCGAGGGAGGTCCTTTCGAACTATACCAAGCTTATCTCGAAAGTGCTCAAACTTTACATGAGATAGAGGCTTAGTCAACACATTGGTAACCTGTTCATCTGTGCTAACATATTGGAGCTTTATGGCTCCTCTATGCACCATGTCACGGATGTAATGATATCGGATCTCTATGTGCTTCGACTTGTCATGAAATACAGGATTCTCTGTCATCTTTATGCAACTTTGGTTTTCATATAGGATCATGGTTGCTTCCATCTCTATGTCAAATAGACCAGTTAACAATTTTCGAATCCATATAGATTTGCAGCTCGCAGAACACGCAGCAATGTATTATGCTTCCGTTGTACTGAGAGCAATGTTGGATTGCTTCCTACTCTGCCATGAGATCATGGTTGATCCCAAGCTGAAATAGCATCCTGAAGTGCTCTTCCTGTTAGAGACACTTCCAGCCCAATCTGAATCAGTGTACCCACTCAGTGTGAAATCATGATCTCCATCATGGCTGAGACCACAATCTAATGTACCCTTAAGGTACCTCATCACATGTTTTGCAGCAACTAGGTGAACATGTCTGGGTTCTACCAAAAACTGACTCAAAGTGTTCACGAAAAAATAGATATATGGTCTGGTGTTCATCGGGTACATCAACGATCCAATGATCTGTCTATACAGCGTGGCATCAATCAATTCTGACGATGTGTTGACCAGTAGTTTCATCTTCGTTTCCATGTGTGTATTCATGGACTTGCACTCCAACATGTCGAATCTCTTCAGGATTTCGACTGCATACTTCCCTTGGTTAAGGAAGATCCTCTTTGGACTCTTCCATACCTCAAGACCTAAGGAATAATGCATTAGGCCAAGGTCTTTAAATTCTGAATCGAGCTTCTTCTTACATTCAGTGATGATATTTTCTTCTCCAGTTAAGAATAAGTCATCCACATACAGCAACAATATCACCGGCTCATTGTTCATAAACTTGAAGTAGAGGTTAGAATCTGCTTTATTCTTGGTAAGTCCCAAGCTTGTCAGAAAACTGTCTATCATGCCATACCAAGATCTAAGAGATTGCTTCAATCCATACAGATCCTTCTTCAACTTTCAAACATGAATCTTCCTGTCTTCAACTTCAAATCCTTGAGGTTTATCTATATACACTTCTTCTTCGATGACACCATTTAGGAAAGCTATCTTTATGTCCATCTGGTGTAACTTCCACTTCATCTTAGCTGCAAGAGTTATGATGGTTCTGATCGAAGTGTATCTAGCTACAAGAGAGAATGTCTCTTCATAGTCAATAACTTCCTTTTGAGAAAATCCACGAGTGATAAATCTTTCTTTATACTTCTCAATACTTCCATCAGTAGCATGTTTTATTTTGAAGATCCATTTGGAAGATACCACATCCTTGTTCTTTGGTATGGGAACTATTTCCCATACATCGTTCTTTATTATGGATTGTTATTCTTTTTTCATGGCATCTACCCATTCTTTCTTCTAAATGGCTTCTTCAAAGCAGGTAGGCTCCTTTTCTAGGAGATCACACATCAAAGCCAAATAGCTAGAGAATGGCTTAGGTCTCTTCACTTGTCTCCTGGTTCCTTTGGGAACACCATACTTCTCTCCATCTTGAATAAGCTCTCTAGCCCAAGCAGGTTTTCTCTTATGGGAGATCGTCATTTGAGGAGGTTCTTGAAATTCTACTATGTCATGATCTTCTAGAATTTCCTCATCAAGGGAAGTTATGACTTCCCTTACTGGTTCTGCAACTCTGGGAACCTCCCTCACTGATTCTGTAGTTCTGGGAGCTACAAGTTCCTCTTCATATACTTCTTCAAGCTGGCATCTTCTTGATTTATTGAGCGTTGCATCTTCATCAAAGGTCACATCCCTGCTGATCTCTTACAGGATATACTTGGTGTTGCATACCAAGTCTAAATATGAAAGATTGAGTCAGGCTTCAATCGAGGTCTGCTTCTCATTCTAATGTTCGGTCATCTTTGGAGCCTTCTTCTCCTTTCAATCAATCTTCATATGAGATACTCTGAATCTCAAGAGATAGCTTCTTCTTCATCTTCTTTGATGCATGTATATGGTCATGTACATAGTCTGCTTCATGTCTCATATATTATGTTGCCTTTTGCAACCTTCACTATATCTTTCTCATGGTTATCACATGTGACCTGAAACAAGGTCAACAAAACAAAAAGCTACAATAATATCCTTTTGATAATAATAGATAAATAAATAGCACGAATAATCATCACAATAGCTCCTTTAGAGCTATCATTCATGGCTTGTCTGAAGCAATGATCAAAATTAAGAGATACACTACAAAATGAGGTCAAAACTCTTATAGTGTTTTGATCAAACATTCCTCCATGGCAACTTGGAACTAACACATGAGGTTTCTCCTAGAGGAGGTGTTAGTTGTATCAGGAAAATGATTACATTAAGTATTTACCTCTATATGCTCACATGCTACCAAGTATAATACTTTACAAAGACTGTTATCTCTACTATAGTGGTAACTTGTAAAGGGGTAGTCATCAATTTGTCATGTGTACCTTTGAATCTTATCAACTTGATTAATCAAACCTGGAGCCTTGTCCTCAAGAATGAGTGTGCTTGCTTTTCTTCCAAGTCTCCTTCACTCAAGATGACAAGTGATTTCTTCAACCTGTCTTTTGTACTAAGACAATATGTTATCTTGACAGAAGGTTGGGTTAGAGGATAAACTCTATGATCTCAACTTTTAATCCATCTAATACCTTGACTCATATTTTGACCAAAGGTTAGAATGATGGTCATAGCTACTGTTAATGTTTATTCCATTATTATAGTTCTTTTCATTTCAATAGATAAGAGCATCATAAGAACAAGATCACTGAGAAATACACATTCACAAGAGACACAACATTTATCCTGGGA
>JZKD02S0328960.1:300309-316647 GCA_000966675.3 Picea glauca
TATTATTGTCTAGTAAATTGAAAAGAACTTAATAGTAGCTCTAAATTTAACATAGAGGGGATCAACCTAAGGTATTAGAAGTTGGAGGAGGTGGTGCATGAACATACAAAGAAATGCTAATGTCCCAAACTTAATCTAAAGTATGCATTGAAGGTGGATGGTAGGAAGTTAATAACACCTTGGATTTTGTGAGTCCCATTTCTATCCACCCCACCTAAAGTCTAACATATTGTCTGACAAAATCTGGGAATGGAACCATAACACAAGGTTCAACCTCCATTGACATTAATGAGGATCTGAGCTTCATGGATTTTTCCCCCTAAAGTTTAAAGTTTGATGTTGATTGCTCTTTAGGACTTCTAATAAGTCTATGGCGGACCAACCTACATGAAGGATATTAAATATTGACTACACCTAATGACAACCCTTGAACTATTATAGATTTAAACAACTACAAAACCGTGTTCCTTTACCCCACTACTTCCAAGCCTACTTCCAAACTTAGAGATGAACCAAGGTTTTGAGGCCCTATAATAAGAGAGCTTGGAGATGAGGAGTGATGAACCAACTCTACATGGCTCATGATACTAATAAAATCCTCTTATGTAGATAATATGGAGTTGATTTTCATGTTATCCAAAGAATCTTTAAAAATAATAGATCATCTTTTCATCCTCTAACCAAAGCCCTAACCAACCATCCTCCATCTAACTGTGAGAGAGATGTAATACATAAGATATAATGCAAGATCTTTTAATGAAGAACATTATTTAATGACTAAGGTTCTCTTGAATATGTGAAGAAGCTCAAGGTCAAACATTATGACTCATATGATGTTATTTTAATTTATGGTTTTACGATCTTCTTGTTTTATGATCATAGTGGGACTTGTATTACTAAATATCTTGGGGTACTTATCATTATTGTAATATATATATATATATATATATATATATATATATATATATATATAGATGTAATTTTGGTTAATTGTTTTAAAATCAAATGAGTACATTATAAATATATTTCACTTTATTTTTTTTTTTTAGTGGAGGAGTATTTAAGAGTAAATATGTTTTTATTAAATTATAATTCAAATTTTCTCGTTTTATTATAATTTGCAAGATTTCTCATAGGTAGGTGGAGCAATGAGATAATAAGAGTATTGGATGCTTCTTACAAATATATAACTACATGACTCTAAGATTATAGTTGGAGTTGTTCCTAAAACTTAGCGTCTCTTACAAACATATAACAATGTGACGCTAGGGTTACATATAGAGTTGTTCTTAAAACAAACCAACGAATTATCCATTTTCCAAATTAAACACTTCATATCATCTCCACTTCAACTAAAACAATTTCTCCAAGTTTTATATATTTTTCCTTGAAAAAATGTAGCTTCTTGTTTAAAAAAGTACATTTTGAACATGTTGGAACGAAACAACATTTACACAAAAAAATAATGTGTTTACAATATATCTTAAGCTCCAATGACACTGAAGTACATACCAAGGAAGCTTGAACTCATATAAAAAGGATTATAAAATCCCATAGTAAACAAAAACATAAAGTGTTTACAATATATCTTTGAGCTCTAATGACATTGAAGTACATACCAAGGAAGCTTGAACTCATATACAAAGGATTATAAAATCTCATAGCAAAAAGCTAAAGAAGGATAGTCCCACATAGGGGAAAAGACCACAACCCACTAGAGGACTTACCACCAAAACCATCAACTTCAGGTGTAAAAAGATTCTATCCATAAACCCAAAAAACTCAACTCAAACATGTTCACACAAGAGAGGCCACCCACACAATAGAAAAACGTAACCTCAAATGACACCAATAATCAGATGGTTGATACCATCCAACCTAAAGCTAGAGCCACAAGCAGATAATAAACCCCAACACCCAACCAACCATAGACTAGGGTCTGATGAATGATCAAAGCCCTAGGAAAGGGAGCTTGCTGCTAGGGTTTGAAGCACCCATGACAACCATCCCTCGAGATTTTGAGACACTACCACATTATATAGAAAAACTAGGTTGTTGTGAAGAAGTAATAGTACTTAGAAACTGCTACAAAGCCACCAAGTATATGGGCCCAAGAAATGAGCAGAGAAACCCATAAAGTTGAGTAAAGGAACCCATGTGGCCAAGTAGAGTCAGTAGAGAAGACCACGATACTAAGTAGAGATGCCAAGCAAAGGAACCCATGAAACTCATTCGTTGCACAACCACCACACTAAGGAAACCACGAAACATGACCACTGTTGAACATAACAATGTATTGTAAATTCCTCCATTGCTAGAAGTATTGTTGGTATGGATAGGAACTCAAACCGAGTTACCCTCCATTCATAAGAAGAGTTTGTCACCTAGAAGCTTCATACTGAAAATGTTATCAACCTTGTGCACCCAAGCCCTAGGGTATGTTATTCTCCAAACCCTTTATAATCCCATCTCCTAAAACACAATCTACATTAAACTTCACCAAAATCTTATACTTATTAATCTCTTCAAATTTTATATTACAAAATAAATTTCATAATGGCTAATCTACTATTTATCATACTTATATAAATATTTTAAAATATTTAAGTGATTTTTAAAAATTTCTCCAAAACATTAATAATAATATATTTCTTTGAATATTCTTTTAAAAATACTAGTTGTATTAATATATTTATTTTCTCTATAGTGATATATTTATCTTTTAAACCGACTAGTTGTATTAATATATTTATTTTCTTTGTAGTTATTATTTATTTTTTAAATTACTTTATATTGGTATATTTATTTTTCAAAACACTTTTCATATCAATTTATCTTTCCACCTTCAAAAATAATTGCTAATAAGTAAATTGCTAGGATCTATATAACATTGTAAATTGGCTGCGAACCACTTAATCGTGTGGATTCTAGGTAATAAATTTAATGTTCTTCCACGTATTCTGCAAATGAGCGTTTGTTCTAAATTACCATTTAAGTTGAGGTATTCAAGGTGCTCCTTTGTCCGATGCTATCTCAAACTTTGTCGTGCAATTAAGTTTACTTCGTAATCTCCCCAGTAACCTCGCTCTTCAATCTCTAAAGCTTATTAAGGGGCATAAAAGGAGCTTGGATGATTGGATAACATTTTAGATGGTTGTCAGCGGGAGAAACTAAGAAGCTCATCCCAAAAACGAGACTCTGGAGCAGCACCAATGGCGACGTCCTCAATTTGCTCCATTTTATCGGCTTCCTCACTCTCCAACACCACCTCCACTTCCAACCATGTCAAGTTCATCTGTAGCAGCACTTCCACCAAAATCTCCTCTCTATCGTCATTTGGATTTTGCCCAAAACGCTCTCTGTTGTTTCCCAGAACTAAGCTTTCCTTCCAATGCAGTGGCAGTGGCCTCGGAGCAACAACCAGACCCAGAAGAAGAAGAAGCAGAGGAAGGAAAAGGCGAAGGCGAGGACCCAGAAGAGGAAAGCCTTGAAGGCCCAGCCCCTGTGAGGACTAATACTGTTTACTTCGATAAAAAAACGTCCTGAAACAGAACTGGAAATTGCTGCAGCGTACGAGGCCCTCTATGGGCCGGCCTACAGTGGAATCAGTGTGTTGGGAAACGATGTGGATTCGGTGGATAAGCACAAGGAGAAGAAGGGATTTAGGATGACGAAGAGGATGGACAAGATAAAGGACGGGTTCGAGGAGCGGGTGGTGCAGGTGAGGAGGGTGACCAAGGTGGTCAAGGGGGGAAAGCAGATGTCCTTCAGGGCCGTAGTGATTGTTGGCAACAAGAATGGCAATGTGGGCGTGGCCATGGGCATGGGAAAGGCTAAGGAGGTCATTGCGGCTGTGCAGAAGTCCGCTAGGTGTTTAGAATAGATAGCTCCATACATATCCTAACCATACTAATGACTTTCCATATCCCTAGTATCATTTGTTTCCATTCACATTAAAAAAAATTGCATCCCGTCATGTATGACTTCTCAAAGGTCAAAATGAAAGGTAAAAGTCAAAAGCCTAAATCAAATAAAGCCACAAAGGCTAAGAGGTGAAGAGCAAAAAGTTAGAAAAGCCAAAAGTAAAAAATTGAGTCACTAAAAGACCAATGCCCCTAGTCCTTGGTTGTCTAAAGAATATCTAAAGAATAAGGTCTTGTTCAATAAGATGAACATCTAAAGAAAAAGGCTAAAGAGGTAGAAAAAAAAACAGGCCGATGATGGTAACTCAATGTTAAGCTCCATCTAGAAGGCTATTACAAAAAAATGTCTAGCCAAAATAAAGCTAGATGAATGAAAAATAAAAAATATGACCTATGCATGTCTAAGACTTTGAGGATCATTCCCTTTCCCTTTCATCACTATCACACATTAATTACCTATCTTTCACCTAAAAATTTAGGAAATATGGGTTTTTCTTAGGATTTGATTCATGTATAATGGTTAATAATGTTCCTCGAAGTAACACTTAGGCAAGTCTTTAAATTAACCCATTTTGTTAAGAAATTGTCACCAGGTGTTGCCAATTAAGGACTAGTTAAGAGGTTAAACCCATCATTTCTAGTGAGTATTGTGCCTTGGAATACATGTACCATGCCTCGGGATCCGTGACGCTACTTTGGGGTTCATGATGTTGTATTGGGATCCATGTATCACATTGAGATACATGTCACCGCATTTGGATATGTGACTGTGCATTAGACCATGACTAGGATGCCACATCATCATTTTGTACACATGCTTCATGCATGAGCCACTTGGAGGGATATTCTCACACATGGGTGGTTATGAGGTGATTTTAGCACATTTTTCAAGGTGGCCAATTTTAGGGGCAGTTATCTTTTGATAGAGTACCCAAAATTATGCCATCGTAGCGTCATTGGATGATAAATTGCCATGGGATTTTCGAAATGGGGTCATGATAGAAAATTAGAAAAAAAATGACCCAGTTACATTGTTGTTGGAATTTTGTCGCGTGAAAATTATTGCCACGTTTGGAGCTATTTTGACTATTATTTGACCATTTCTAGAAGGGACGCACCTCCTTGAGCTTTATTTTATTGTATCTTTGACTACTTCCAAAGGGATAGTGTAATTTATGAGCAAATATTAACATATTTTATTATTATTTACCTTTGGTCATGGTTTTATAAGAGCAAATGGCTTTTGCTCATGGTATTGAACTAGCACATGGCATTGTAAAGTTGTTTTGAGGCTTCTCTTCACCTATAAAATCTGATGTACTCTTCATTTTTACTCATTGGAGAATAAATGAAATGATATCTTGTCATAAGTTTTTGTCTATCATTTCTATTGGTATTTCTGCTTCATTGAAGGGATAGATTGGATGTCTAGTGTTGATGTGGAGATTATTGCATGCTAAAGGAACAAGCTAATGAGGTAGGAGGTACCTCTAGTTCCTTACTTTTTTCTGAAATTTCATGCTCAAGATATATTTAGGAAGAAGATTTTGTTGACTTTTTCTTATTATATCAATTTTATTTTTGAATATCGGCATGTGATAAGTTGTTTGCATCTCATGATTCAACTCCCATTGCCTAGACCTTAGTCTCCCTAGTTTGGTGCTTTTCCCCAGCCCTTGGTGAGGGAAAATACCAACATCTTTCAGTCATTATATCTTTGGATTCAAGTGACCCCATGGCCCAAAGGTAGGCCCTCTTTTTTCTCTATTCTTCAGTGAAACCCAAAATAAAATTTACCCATCAATTTTTATTTTTAATTTTTTTGAGCTCACTTGTTAGATCATTCTCTAACCCTTGCTACAATACTCATCTTTTCAGATCCACTTAGATGACCTCAAACTCTCTCAGGGAGTTAGCACAACAGTCTCAAGTTTAACTCTGCTCAAAATTGTCTGAATTTGCAAAATTTCAGAGTTAAATTACTTGTTAAAGGAGACTGTCTCTTGGCAGCATCCTTTCAATTGTTTTTCTGGGTTATATGGACATATTGTATGCCTTTTCAAATCCCCTAAAACAATCCCAATTCCTCTCAAAGCGTTAGCACATTTGCCATAAATTTTCCACTGTTCAACACTGTCATAAATTTTTCAGATTGTTGCAGAGAATAATTTTTGTGTCTGGATCGGTATTATCTATCATGTATTGTTTCATCTGAAGGGGCTGCAATCTATCTCAACCCAGAAATACCTAAAGGATCCTTAAAACATGCACTTTGTTCAACAACTTCATACATCATGAGGACTGATCTTTGAACACCTCACATTTTTCAGAGCATATGGTATTGAAGTGTGTCTATTCATTGAGGGTATTATTTGATCTCCTAATCTGGTTGGATTACTTCATTACAGACCTATCCATTTAAACTTCTTTTGCTTGGCTTACTCATTTCTCAGAATTTGGTTGAGGGTTCCACAACTTGTTTTTCTTGCTGTCACAGATTTGTGGGTAGAATTATATATCAATGTTATCAGGACTGGAAACTGGACCGAACCAGTCGACCCCAAAAATGTGAAACCGGACAAGACCGGAAAAAACCCGAAAAAAAACCGTAAAAAAACCAGTCGACCAAAAACTACATAAAATATTCAAATTTTGAAAAAAAACATATATATTCATGTGCATCCATATGAATCCAAACCATTTATACACAAATATGCAAAGTTTCTCATTTATATAGCAAGTAAGAGTGCATATAACCAAAATAGCACCGAGTGTAATCCATCTCTGAACTAAAATACATCAACAACAAGGCTTTAAATGGCCTCTAGAGTCCAAAAAAAATCACGCTACAACAAATAACTACATATCATCAAGATCATTACCTATATTAGGATCCTCATCATCAGTGTCACCCTCTAAGTTTTAAAATAAGATAGAAAAATCTTAGCATGCCTAATAAGTGATTTTACTTGAGTGAAGGGTACATTTTTACTAGGCTCGAGACAAAAGAGTTCAACAATCAATGCCACCAACATCAAGGTACATAGAGGGCTTGGTGCTCTTGATTGAATCCTAGTTCCATACCCTCATACATGATAGAATCCAGTGGAAACGTTGCAATCCTGCCAATCTTGAAATCTTGAAAACCATTAAGTGTGTTTAATTTTGAATGAAACCTAAAATCTACTTTTTCCATGTGAAGTCCAATGAGGTTGGAGCCACTCTCAAACATCCTGAAACCATTAATGGTAATGTTAAAAATTTAAGTAAAAGGATGAAAATGAAAGATAAAGGAGAATGTTACTTTTAAGAATTTAACATTACCATTGTCCCGGGGTTAGGTAATAGGCCCCTTCTATTAAATAATTGATATTTAAAAAAAAAAATTGAATTTCGTGGGTCCATGACACGTCATACAGAACCGACCAGATTCGTATGGACTAGCCGGTTCCGTATCGAATCGGTTGGTTCATGTATAGAACCGGCTGGTTCGGCGTTGAAACTTGAACTGGCCAAAAGTTGTTTTGTGCCACCTTTTGGGCCGTTTTTGCCTTCAAACTGGTTCAACTAGCCAATTTTGATGGACTGGTACGGTTTTAATAACACTGTTATATATACCTTTACAACATAAAACTCATCATATAAATCCCTGGTCAGACCATCTCATGTATTGTCATTTGTTGGCATATTCATAATTTGTTAAAGAGATATTTATGCAATGCTTGTACTGTGAACTAATCTATATATGACTTAAACCTTGAATCTGGACCCTCACACATATCATTGCCGAGTTTTATACAAATTGGTCACGCTGGGTTATTAATCTTTGTTCAACGAATGGTCTCATCAAATGATTCTTTGCCTAAAATTTAAAAATCTGCTTGCAATATCTTGTGCTGCATAGTCATTGTGGTTTGAGCAATCCTTTCCTGACACTTGCAACATTTTGTTTGCTAGCAATGCATGGCCATAACATATAAATGGTGATGAGTAATTTGTGAACTGAGCATATTTGCACAAGTGTAACACACGTTTTATTTTGGATGCTTGTAATGTCCCCCACCTCTTGATGAAGAGGCTTTGAGAAGACTCAGTGGCCTAGGCATCCCCACTAGGCCATAGTCTCACACTGAGGGGAAGGGTCAACCAAACTAAGGTTATATTCTTAAGTTGACTTGATAAAAAGGTGAAAAAGAGTTAAAAGATAACTCAATGAAGGAATAGAAGCACTAGAGGTTGAGTTAGGAGTTAACCATAGGGGTTAACCTAACTCAATAGAGAAATAGAAGAAAAGTATAAAGAGGAGGCTGGGGCACAGCTATTATTCATTCTGGGATTTGGTATTTTGCTTGTTGATGCTCTTGAGCATACAGTTTTGAGGGTTTTGATATTACAAACCCTAGTGAGCAGCTCAGTGGTGAAAGATTCCA
This sequence comes from Picea glauca, assembly GCA_000966675.3. NCBI lineage: Eukaryota > Viridiplantae > Streptophyta > Pinopsida > Pinales > Pinaceae > Picea > Picea glauca. The sequence continues at coordinate 308,663 of JZKD02S0328960.1, forward strand.
CTCAGCTAGCTCCAAGCTTGGTCTCGGAGTTGAAATACTCCACCCACACCATTCTACAGCTATCATCTATCCAGGAAGACTAGCAGGGTCGTACCATTTGGATCAGCAGGGTCGTACCAGCTAGGTTTTCTTGCAGGGGTGCACCAGTTGTTGAGGAAGAGTTCGATCCAGCATAAGGAAGAAGCTTGAGAGGTTTCCAGCATTAGGGTTTTTCTTGCAAGCCCTTGCTCATCAGTTTGAGGGCTTCTTGGAGGAGTTATCACGTCCCTATCGTTACTGCAGGTTGGGACGATTTCAGGAGGAAGGGTACGACTTGGAGATTCAGTATTTCTCATATCTAGAAGGCTACAAGCTAGATTTGACCTTGAGACTTCTCTCAAGTGCTTGTAGGTGCCCGATCTATCATCTGGGAGAGTTTCAGACGATTTGGAGGACACATGCAGCTAGGACGTATTATTGGCCATATTCAGGGTTTCAGGAGGGTCGTACCATCTTAGAGTTTCTGCAATTTAAGGAGAAAGCTTCAGTGTTTGAGATCCATACTTCAGGAGGAGGCTTCCATTTCCTTGATCTATCATTGGAGAGAGTTTGGCAGCATCAGGAGGTCTATATCTTCCAAAGGGCCGAACCCTTGATGTCCATTGTCTTCAGCAGGCTGTACCAACAGTCATCAGGGCCATACCAGTTGCTTGGGGGTTAGGCTGAAACCCTGGTTTTGCAGTTGAGCGTTCAACTTCTATTGGCAGCCTTTGGGAGGCTTGATTTGTATCTTAGGGAGCATTTTGTATGCAACTCTAGTATTGCCTTGAAGCCATCTATTTAGATCTGCTTCTCTATTGTATCAGGTACTTGCTTTCTTATAATAAAGTTCAGCTATTTGCTTGTGGTTCCTATCTTGTGTAGTGTTGATGATCTTCATATGATGACAATGATGTTTGTATAAATCCATGGCTAAATAACTGAATAAACCCTAAGGCCGAAATATTCATGGACAACCTGCATACACAACAAATAATAATCAAATCAGTGGTTAGTTAGTGATTCCAAGCAAAAAACAAATTGGCTTGGGATCATTACAATGCTTTACATGCATCTCATTGGTTAGTTGATCTCATTGATTGTTGCAAGTAATGTATTGGAACATTTAAAGGATCGAGCAAAGCAAGTGAATATATTTTACATGCTTTATTGGACATTGCAAGAGAACATTACATATATGAACACTCAAGAAACACTTCCTTTGACAAAGCACACTATATACAAAACCTTTGAGTAATCAACCTGAAAATAAAACTAAGCTAAAATTGATTAGACATTTTTTGTTTATAGTGAACCGACATCTAGATTAGGACTAGGGCCTTGGTGTAGGTTGGAGAGTAAATTCTTCAAGGCAATAAAATCAACTAGAAGTCATTAGGGAGTGAAAAATCCAATAGTAGTAAGAGGTGTTGGGAAGGCTCCTCTAACATAGGAGTTAAGCATGAGGTCGCACTTAGGGAAAGTTGGGAAGATATCCCCTCTCCACTTGTTTTGGTGTTTGTGAGATCACTTGGACTACTACGTGTATGGGGATTTTGGAGGTGGGAGGCCCCCTGAGTGGAATCATTTTCAGAATTTCGAGCTTTGTTTCCCTGCCCATATGTGTGGTTCGACCTAACGTTGTTCTGCCCAGTTGCTGAATGTGAAGTGGTGACTTTAGTGGTCTGTACTAGGAAAACTACATAGGTGAGTGCAGGGGGAAATACCTATGATACTTGAGGCAGACGGATAATCATTGTTTTGGCTCCTAGGGAGAGTGCTCTTCTGCGTGGGGGTACTTGCACCCTAAGTGAATGTTGCAAGCAGGTTACCGTAACTGTTTCTCATACCTTCGCTAGCCAGCCTTTGGGTACTTGACATCCCCAAGAGATTTGACTTTCGGAAGGTCATCCCAAAAACTGGTTTGCTTGTTGATTTCCCATATTGTATAGGAGTGTGCTCTATGATACCATATCTAGTCCTTGCTTGAATTACCACTCAAAACTACAACTGGTAGAACTTGATACGTTTACTTGGATCCCCCCCTTGGCTTGGTCAATCGAAGCCTAAAGTGAAGAGTGAGTCATATAGATGACAACTCATGACCCACTTAATAGTTTCCTTAGGCTACCCCTCGCATTAAAGGTTGGAATTTTCCGTTAAGGAGTGTTTGAGAGATAACACTACCCTAAGAGAGGTTAAAAGTGGTCCCTATGCCTTCATTTATGCCTAGAATGAAGGAAATGTTGATCATCAAGAGGAGTGCCTTGCATGGGGGGGCATATTTGGACTTTGTTGACACTAAAACAAGCTAGAATGCATGCAACTAGATGAGTGCTCCACATTAGAGGATGGTTGTGAAGATCTTTATGCCATATTTTATGGAAAAGAAGGTTCAAGCCTTCAAGGAGCTTGTATCAAGGGAGCACTTGACATAGGAAGATGGTATGTGGCTAGCTTGTCACGTGCACCCCTGTACCTCATCACGTGCACCCCTGTGATTTCACAACCAATGCATCCAAGGCATGTGGGTATCTCTCAAATAGCTACAACATGTCCCTAGGACATCCACTACCTTGCAATGCATCTGTACCTCGTCACTCCCTCTGAAGAGGGACCACGCCAAGCTATCTCTCTTCTTTTCCCAGGCCCTCCTATGAGGGAGTTAAGCCCGGTCCCGCTCTGATACCAAGTTGAATTTTCTATATGAGATGATATTGTATGTGAATATATTATTACAATGATGAGTGTTCCATATATATAGAACATATGGTGACCATCCATGAAATGATGCGTCCCTTGGATAATAAATAACTACACACACACACACATACATATATATATATGGACGAATGTCTTCCCGATGTTGTTCAAACATCAACAAGGAGCACTCTCCTTAGGGAAGACTCCAAGGCTATTTTTGTATTATTTTATGGAGGGTGTGATCTATTCTTGTGGAGGAAAGGGTGGAAAAAGATTTTCTAGGTCTTTTCTAATAATATTTTAATGGAGAATAGTTGGAATAGAACACTATATAAAAAGAAGTTTCATTTTCAAAGGGCGGATTTCCGGAGGAGAGGAAGACTTGGTATACTTGGTTTATTGCTGCTGGAAGGGTTATTGGTATACTTGGTTTATTGGTTTATTGAAGCTTTCATCTTCTTCATCTTTTCTCATGGAGTTGATATATGTGTAAGGTCACCATTTGATGTATTTCTGCCATATCTTTTCTGTGGAGGACTGTTTTTGCTGGTCATAGTGGGCTGCTCTTTGCTGGAAGAGAGGTTAAAGTGTGGTTGTAAAATCCTCTTCTACTCTTTTGTATCAGATCTGAATCTTGATGTACTAAGGGGCTGTTCATTCAATAGAAGGCTGTTTCTACTGCATATATTTGATCTCTAATGCATTATATGGCTGCAAAAAGTTGATGGTTGTGTTATTGTGTCTTCCTTGAAGATTCCACTTGGCTGTTATTTATATATCAGATCCATTCATGACCGATAATACTTGCTGTTAGGTGGTTTATCACATCTTCACATGCTTTCAAGTTTTATTTGTTGCCCTAACTCCGCTACCCAAAGACTAGGCTCTGATATTGCTGGAATCCACCATCTAAACATCTTAAACCCCTAAAATACTTTGTTTCACTGATCTGATTTTTGTCTTAAATGACAGATTAGTGATCCTATCAAGGTTCCCCCCTTGGCTGGAAAAGCACCAGCTTAAAGGGAGAGGGACAATCACTGAGGTGATAGTGGGTGATGTCCCTAGTTTGCCCTAGATTTTCATTTTACTCTTGGACTTGGAAGATTTATTGAAGTGCAGGTTTAGAGGTCAACAGAGATTACCTGAAAAGCAGCAGTTGAATATTATATGCAGCTAGTTGTGAGGGTGAATATTGCAGATTCTAGGATCTTTGGTTATAAGAGAAAATAAATCATTAAGGTTGCGATGGAACACTTCTTTCCTACATGCATTGTAAGATCTATAAATAGTTATTGTATTGAGAATGGATGAGGATGGGTGGTATTTTAAGATTTTGATTCCCAGTCTCAGCAATAAAAGCAAACTCCCATTTATGAAGTGTTATGGTGGAAATATGTAGGGATGACAGATTTGCCCATTCCCTACACTCTCTGGGTAAAATAGTTTAGGTTTTGTTCAGTCTTTGGGCAGGGAGGGGGATGTTCTCATTGTTTTGAGATTTGACTTTTAAAGTATTATTCTGTTTTAATATTTTAAGATAAGTCTTAATGATTCTTGCTAAAGGGAGGGATATTTTCCTACTCAACGTGTTTGGGTTTTCTAACCTTTCGGTGACCCAAGATAACATCCATCAATTCAATCAATAATAAGTCTAGAAATACAATTCATAAGTCATTCAAGTGGGGTTCCATAATTAGAGTCTTTCCACTTGATTGGAGATTGGGGGTGTTAGAGGGGTGTTACATCGCCCCCATTACCCATCCCTTAACTGAAGAGAATCTGAGATCTAATGAAAGATCAATCGTATCTTTCACCATAAGCCCTCAGGGGAAGGACATAGTTGGCAGTGGTAGCAACTGGAACACTGTCCAGCAGGTACTAAAGTATGTGGGGAAGAAAGTAAAAGATGCAGTGCCTTCATTTGTCAAGTCAGGAATACATACAGCAGGCATACTTAAATGCATTGATTGTACTTGTGGACGTTTGAAGTAAAAGTAGAATGGTAGCTTTCGAATTCAACTTCAAATAATTACAAGACTTCAAAATATAAACTGCTTATAACAAAGTCTGCATATCTGTTTCATCAGAACAATAATTATTTTTTAAAAGTGCTTTATTTTAAGCTCAAAGAGATGCATTACAATTGGCCTGAAGGGGTCGGGCACTGCAAGTGCCCCACTTGTGCAGGTGAAATGACCCTTGAAGGGCAAACCACTGAACACAAGCACTTTTGTTTGACTAAGCTGCTGTGACCGGGTGTTACTCTTCCATTAAAATCGCTCAGGACTTGCACCTGGCCTCAACCACTTATTTGTGCCTCCTGAGGAATTGAACCTTGGTGAGTGGCCTGACACATCACTGTCTTCTCTGTTGAACCACATCCACATCGGCTACTGCAATATATAATTCTTCACATTTTTGGTTTTCAATTGCAGTATGCCTTGAAATCTGCCTCAACCAAAGGTTGATCAATACAGTCCAAGAATCTGTGCAAAACACCATCAGATGTAAACATCCTTGCTAAGTCACCACATAGACTTTATCCTGCCTTGTCAAGACACTAACCATTGAAATGGCACTCCTGCATACGGATTTTAATAGCACAAAGTATGAAAGTATTTATGCATCTGTCAGACGGAACACGTTGAGGATCTTTAAATATGTGATAATCTGACTCAATTATGGTCGACACTGTAGATGACACACAAGCCAGACTTGATTTGCTCTAGCAGTAACTAGGCTGAACTGAAGCTCAGAGTCCGAACCAAAAAGCCTCAGTATTCTCTCTCATTTTCAATTTATACTTCGTTAAATGATTGTTTGGTCATTTCTGGCTGTTAGTACCTGTTTTCCCATATCATAAGTACCCCTGGACTAGGTTAGATGGCAGATCCTGGGTTTTTCAGATTCTAACTATCCTAAGTTAACCAACTACCCTAACTAACTTAAGACTAAATTCAGCTTAAAATAAAGGCAAGAAAATCAAGATATTCAATTGAAATCTTAGCACATTCATTTGTTCTTAATTCAAATAATTGAACATGAACTAATAGTCCATTTACTTCATATGTGAAGAACTTCAGATGAAAGTCTTCATATCTGTTTCATCAGAACAATATATAATACTTTTTAAAATGGCTTCCTTTTAAGCTCAAAGAGAAGCATTACAACTGGCCTGAAGAGGTCGGGCACTGTAAGTGCCCCACTTGTGCAGGTGAAATGACCCTTGAAGGGAAAACCACTGAACACAAGTACTTTTGTTTGACTAAGCTGCTGTGAGAGTGGGGTACTCTTCTGTTAAAATCGCTCAGGACTTGCACCTGGCCCTAACCACTTATTTGTGGCTCCTGGGGAATTGAACCTTGGTGAGTGGCCTGACATATCACTGTCTTCAGGGTTGGACCACATCCACATCGACTACTACAATAAATAATTCTTCACTTCCCCTGCACAAGTGCCCCACCTCTTCAGGCCAGTTGTAATGACCCTTGAAGGGAAAACCACTGAACACAAGCACTTTTGTTTGACTAAACTGCTGTGACAGGGGGGTACTCTTCTGTTAAAGTTGCTTAGGACTTGTACCTGGGCCCAACCACTTATTTGTGGCCCTTGGGGAATTGAACCTTGGTGATTGGCCTGACATATGTCTTCAGGGTTGAACCACATCCACATCGGCTACTACAATATATAATTCTTCACATTTTTTCTTTTTAATCATGGCATGCCTTTAAATCTGCCTTAACCAAAGGTTGACCAATCCAGCCTAAGAATCTGTGCAAAATGCCATCATATGTAAGCATCCTAGCTGAATCACCACATAGGTTTTGGTTAGCCACCAGGGGGGATTAACGGGGTGCCCTAGCAAGCTTGTACCCATAGGTTTTGGTTAGCCACCAGGGGGGATTTGAAGAGCCATCATCCGCTCCCACCATATTATCATTTTACATCCTGTCTCCCATACATCTATCCCATTCCCCTAGTCCGGGCATTAGAATGACCTATTTGAGGGGTTACACTTTATCCTATGGGAAGAAGGGACTAAAGGCCCAGGAGGTAAAAGCAGCTGGTAAAAGATAAAAGCCATAGAAAATAAAACCTAGAGATGCCTCGCCCAGGGATCCCTGAGAAGGCAAATAAAAGTCTCTCGATAAGAAACAAAAGGGACCCAAAGAAAATAAAACAAGACATAGCCAAGAGGATGGGAGGTCTCATCACGAGCCGACCCATTATGTTCATAGGTATCTAGCAGTATGACATTGCCATTATCTGGTCACCACGCCAGGGCAGTGACCCTTGGTTGCATGGCCAAGGGAAAGGGGGTCTCATCACGAGCCAGCCTTATCATTTCTGCGAAAATACTCGTGGGTAACACTGTCAGCTCTGGTCACCACGCCAAGGCAGTGTCCTCTGGTCAGACCTTGAAGCAAAAAGAAAGAAAAAAACAATAAATAAAGAAAGAATAAAGGCAATAAGGGGCTTGGAAAGAACTGCATCCATGACAGGTACAACTCGCCTCCTACAAAGGCACCCATGGATAATACCTACCCCCGGTCTTCATTGTGTTTGGACATCCTTAGACCATACCACCTCGTATTACATGGCTTGAATAATGTCCTTTGGGAACTTTCCTTTTCTTATGTATACTGGCCCAATAGGTTACCTTGTCTTTTTCTTCAGCTTTGTATAGTAGATCAGTGTAATGTCTTTAAGCTGTTAGAGGATATGCTAGGGGTCTTATGCATGTATTTGATAAAATTAATGATGAAATATGATTGACATTTCTATAATCCCGAGGACTAATGAGCCCATGGAGGGCGAAGTTTTTGATGTGCAGGACCATGCCCGACGGACAGGTACTAGTGGACCGGTACACATGGGGAGATGATTAGCTCGGACCTCCATGGGGCTGAAGAGCCCATCAGATGGTTGTTGGGATCCCATCAGGGGCAGAGACAGGACAGTGATATGATGAGCCTTTGCACACGAGAAAAAGAAGGACATTCCACCCATGACACTTTGGCTGAGCCCAGCCTAGGGGGGATGACCCACTTCAGATGGAACCTTTTCCTCTTGATGGACAGGACGTCACCCAGGAGATTTGGACGTCATCTTGAGCGTGTGGCAGTTTGATGGGATTACTGGCACATGTGGCAGCTTAGAGGAGCCCTAAAAGGGCTAACGCCTGACTTCTGGATGCTGGACTAGCCCAAAAAGGGCCAACGTCTCCCTCAAAAGGGCTTGACGTCCCACCTTTTGCTCAT
>JZKD02S0328961.1:9042-19373 GCA_000966675.3 Picea glauca
CTCGAGACATAATCTCCTTAGTTATCCCTAGGCTAGGGGATAACATCTGGCTCCAACTCGGGGACATGTGCTCACCGTAGAGCGCATGAGAACCTCAACATCTCTGGCATGACCTATGACCTGCTTGATCTCAACAAAAAATTATTAGTAATCATTTTGGGTGGTGATATGACCATTGGCTCATATATGGTATAGAAAATGAAAGTAAGAAAGCATATATACAAATGGAAACACAATTACTCTAGCATGAAATGTGGATGGCATATACAATGAATGCAAATGCCTACCTACTTACTTCTACTTACATGTTGGTTGAATGCTAGGTGTAGTCAAATAGCCAGTGAAACCATCCTAGCAATGTCTTATAATACCTGCCTTTGTGCTTCATCATAAACCAAAACAATGACAAGTTAAGCACAAAAATAACATGAGTTAGAAAACGTATTGTATCATCGAAGATCATAAAGTCTAGCTCATGGAGGCCGGAGGGAGGGACAAAATTGTGCCAAGTCACAATCTCAGGAAAATGCTCAATCCATCTCAGAAAGGGATTGTAAAAAATCAAAGGCCAAAAGATTGACTCAAAGAGTTTGAAGGTTGGCTACCTTGGACATCTTCACAATTTGAAGTCTAGGAAGGGACTAGCAAGGACCTAGAAGATGATTGACAAGTTCTTAAGGGAAGGCTGAAAGACTGAGATGACAGACTTTTTCTTGAGGTTTTCAACCTACCCTTGAACTCTAGGGTTTGCCTTAGAGGAAACTTAATACAAAAGACATACTTCCCAACTATACCTTTAATGACACAGCAAGATAAAATAATTGAAGGTGGCTGGAAAACATTATCACAAGGATCCTTCAATGGGCAAACAATATCCTTACCTCTATCAAGATTTGAGCACAACGATGGTTGATAATCTTCTTCATGGAATAAATCCAAGTGCTCAGAGGAATAATCATCAAAATCCTCAAGGTATGACCGAAAGTCACTAGGAGAATATATCACCAGGTCATCCTTGGGTGTCTGAAAAAGGTTTGAAATCATGCCATCCCCTTGTTGCCAATTGTCAAAATTAGTAACCTCATATGATAGTTGTAAAGGAAATTTTTGGAAATGACCCTCAATATTGTAAATGGGATCTTCATTAGAACCAATCACATCCCACTTATGCCTTCCAACATGTATGAATTCATCAATATTATCAACAATGTCATTACCTTTATCATAACATGAAGGATTTAATGCATCCAAGGGCTCCTCTAACACCTCTTCTCTTTCCAAATCATAAAACAAAGCATCATCAAAATTCTGGAAAGGGAAGTAACTTACCGTGTTCACTTCTTGTTGTGCAGGAGCGTCAATGGCTTGGATGACTTCATTGAATGGAAGAGGGTCCAGTACACCATCCCCAAGACTCATCTCTTTGTCTTCATCAGAAAATGAAGGAGCTAGCTCTTCCAAGGGTTCCTTTACTTCTTCACCTTCTGAATCATAAAACAAGGTGTCATCAAAAAACTGGAAAGGAAAATGACTCACCTCATTCTCTTCATCTTGTGCAGGAGAGATAGGATCTTCGAGAGCTTCATCGGACAGAGGAGCGGTTACCACTGCTTCATCCTCATAATTCACTCCTCTAGTTAAATCTTAACTGCATTCTATCAAATCATGGGAGAAACCTTGCTCCTCTTCAAGGGGTTGACAATTTTCTTCGTAAATCTCTTCCTCTATATCAAAGGGTTCTTCGTATCGAGTAAGGTACACATCCCTGAGATCTCCCACAATCTCAGTGGTGAATCCTTCATCTTCTAGGGCTGCTCCGAGATTCTTAAGGGCATTTTCACATGTAAGGCATTGTGGTTTCACAAACTCAATAAACCTACTGATGAGGTCTACGAAAGATGAAATACCCCTATCTTCACAAAAAGGATGGTAGAGAAAGTATGAATAATTTCACCAGAACATCCTCCCCTCCCAATTCTATCTCTCTTACCATTTGTAATTGTCGCTATTGAAAAGAAGAATTACCATGTCGGTGTACAAACTTTGGTGTAGCCTTGGAAGGTGCGCACGTTAAATGAGAACACCATGTTTTGCCAATTTTTCATGTCTCCATAATTCATTGCGTATTTGCTTGCATTCCATTAATGTCATCCATGCTTCTATGAAGTTGATATTTCTTGCACCATGTTGTAATTTCTCTTAAAATTTCTTTGCTTTCAAAATGCATTCATACGAATTTAGGTTCTTGCGCTTCCTTGAGAGATGTTTCATTCAGTTTTCAAAAATCCAAGTTGTTTGCTTTCAAGTTTATGAAAATTAGGTTATGCTCTGAAGATAACTCATTGGTTGATTTATCATTTCATAGCTCTTCAATTTTTTCTATTAGATTTTGGGAAACATGACATCATCCACCACTCTTGGCTCAACATAAGTTGTGCAAGTAAAGTGTTAAATTTCACGCCCAACACCCGACAATTTACTTCCTAGCAAACCCTTGTTGTAATAAACTTATTAAGCATATTTTATGAATAAAAGCACGACTGTGTTTTAACGATCTAAATAAATAAATCAGTGGAAGCACAAAAAAAAACCATACACATTTCCACACGTAATTTTCTGTGTAAAACCCCCCAGAAAAACCAGTACCATGATGATTTTATTAATATAAAATCTGGGCTCCTGTCTTGGGATAATGGCCCACCTGAGGAACAATACAAAACAACAAAATAACCTAGCTTATCACACTTATCTGCTACTCCTTTGATGCCCCTTGCTCTTTTCCTCAGACCCTGCCCCTGCACACTTAGATGAAAGTCTTTCTCTACCCAATCAATGATATCTCTTATCTCACTCTGTGTGTATCTACTCCTCTCACCTAGGATGCCTTTTATAATCTTGAGTTTACCCTAAATCCAAAACCCTAGATCTCCAAAGTGATCAATGGTCGATATTAGATTTCACCTTCACTTTATGATCTAATGGCTAGGATTTAATTTAACTCACTAATGCCAAATACTTAGGCATTTGATTTAGATTAAACTCCATTAATTACAAAAAGACATTCACTTTAATAATCACTTTATTAAAGTGAATCTCCTAAGTCTTGAGAAGCATTGAAGACGACTTCCACATGTTAGACACAAAACCGATGTGGAAGTACCCGTTTGATGATACAAACATCAACACTTCCTCTTAGCAAGGAAGGTACTTCTCAAAGAGCCGCTTGGAATTGGTTCTCCCTCTGACCCTGGCACAATGTCGCACACATTATCTTGCACATTGGCATCCCCCCAACCTTACTGGTCAGCTGTTCCCTGAAAACTGGAAGTCTCGGAATCAATGACGCTACACATTAGTGCCCTGGACATTTGTTTGGAGACCCACTTTCCCTGTTTGTACTCCTAGGAGCCTCCTCCTCCTCTTGAGCATCCATCAATGTCAGCTCGTACCAACTGGGTCTCTTGACAAAATTGGAAGGGGCTAACTCCCTCTTCCCATCTGAAGGTTGACTCCTCACACTGGAAGTCTATGAACTCTGCTCACCCTTCGGAGCCTCTAGCTCCTTTTCCTCTCTCACTGACATCGATCCATGATCCAAGATCCCCTTGGATCCACCTACAGGCTTTCCCTACTACCTGTATACCTTGCCCTCTTTGACACCAAGAACTGAAGTTGAGTTTATGTCTGATCCCTTTGGCCGAATAAGAACTCGACCATCCTCGAAAGAGATGGCATATACCTTGTCCTCCATTGTTGAAACTGAGAGAAAATACAACACATCCGTCACCTCTAGAGAACCTCCTGACTCCAGCTGGAACTTGACTGTCCCAACTCCCTCTACACCACACTTGGCATTGGTGCCAAGTTCCACATGTAGGTCCGAGTCCGTCTGTGACAAATTGGTGAACAACTAATGTGTTCTTGTCATGTTCTTTGTCCATTGAGAAAAGAAATACAACCAACTCCTGCTGCCCTGCGGACTTCTCTTCTCCTTGAGTCACAGTCCTTCGTGACTCAAAGGCTTGAGCAAAAATTCCTTCTTTGCTCCTAAGTGGATGACTCAAGCACATGAGCAAAAGTTCGTTGTTCCTATGTGCTCTTATATGGCCTAGATCTCTAGGTAGAAGTCCTTCACTTATTTGAGACCTCCATGCTCGTTGCTTGGACCCTTGCTCGAAATTCTGCTGCAGCTCAGCAAGCCACCCAACAAAAAATTTTTGCTGCTCGGACCTGCTGCTAGTTGCTCGGACCTGTTGTCTGTTGCTCGAAGCTTCCCGCAACCTTCTGCTATTGTCTAGACTTCTTGTGTTTTTCTTGACTGCTGTCTAGTGGTCTACTCGCTGTCTTGAGGCTCTTGCAATCTGTTGCTGCCTTGCTGTGGCGGCTCTGCGGTCGTGTTTGACTGTCCTGCTGGTTGTCGGCGGCCCTGCGACCAACTGTTGCGACCTGTTGCTAATTTTCTCTTTTCATGCGGCCCTCAATGCCTCTATAGCCCTGTTGCGACCTTGCCCCGTGGCTGCGGGAGTCCCCTTGTGGTCCTTCTCTGTTGGTGACTGGCGGCTGTGGCTGTCGACCCCTCTTTAGCCAATGCTCCACACAACCTTTTCTCCGTCAATGACCTCAACCCCTCAATTCCTCTATAGATAGATCCATGACCTTAGCGCTGTCACCTGCAGTCTCCTGTGTCTCCTATTGTCACCTGTAGTTTCCTGTGGTCCGATCTCTCTTTGGTGGCCGCCCTCAACTCCTCTGTTGACTAGCTCTCTCGTGCAACTGCTCCACTGCAACTCGCTCCTAGCAGATCTGCCTTCTCTGCATGCCCAAACCACTATCGTCGGCTCTACTCCACGTGGTTAGATCGATCATTTTGCAACGCGCACTATACTATGTATGACCGCAGCCTGTAAAAATAAAATTTTTTTCTACGCTGCAAAAATTACAATCTATGTGCACTTAGTTTCCTCTTCAAAGAATATGATCCGATACCATGTTAAATCAATGTTGCACTTATCGTTATCAGGAATTTATCCCCGAGAGTCCAAAATTGAAATTATCGGCAATATCGAGAAACTTTAAAAAATACAAAAATAATAATTTTTTTTCAACTTTTTTAACTTCTAAAGCAACATCAACATCAAACAAACACATTGTCACATAAATATGAAAATAAAACTGCAATAGATGTATAAAATGTCAAGTGGTCCATCAAACATCAATACTGAAACATGATATCTTTTCTGAGTCATAATTCCTGATAGGATAATACAAAATAACATCAAAACAAAAATAAATGTATCTCATGAGATGATCATCATGAGACATCTAGATATTCAGACTCGGATTGAATCAGACCAATTTGATTTCATTGGCTCTGTTTACTAAAAAATACATAAAATATTTAAATTTTAATGAAAAAATTATATTTTAAAGATTTCAAACCATGATTCCAAAAAATTATTAAAATTTTGAAAGAAAGCATTATGAATGAATGAGCAAGAACATTTAAATGACAAGCAATGTTCCACCATTGCTTATATTAGGATCCTCATCATTAGTATCACCCTTTGCCTCTTGTCTAAACTTTGCCTCTACCTCGATCCTCTAGGGACATCAGTCAACACCACCCTATTTGATGAAATTGCCTAATCCAAGCCTTATAATATGGTAGAAAAAGTTTAACATGCTTAATCAATGATTTTGGTTTGAGTGAAGGGTACATTTTTGCGAAGGCCATGACAAAAGAGTTTAACAATCAATACCACCAACATCAAGGTACATAACGGGCTTGGTTCTCTTGATTAAATGCCAATCCCATACCCTCATACGTGATAGAATCCAACAAAAATGTTGCAATCCTACCAATCCTGAAATCCTGATAACTCTAAGTCTGCTGAATTTTGAATGGGATATGAAATTCTACTTTCTCCATATGGAGTTCGATGAGGTTGGAACCACTCCCAAACATCCCTAAACAATTAATTACCATTAATTGGGAGTCGAGTTTGAAAACAATGGTTCAATCCCCTAACTCACTTTTGTAAAATGAGGGTTTAAAAATAAAAAGTTTGATTAATTGATGCAGGAGGGCAATAATTTCCAAATTATCGGAATTATCGCGATAAATACCAGCGATATTATTGTCGAGTTGGGTTTTGGCGATAATATCGCGATACGTGCAATATTATGTTAAATTTCACACTCAACACTTGACAAGTTACTTTCTAGCAAACCCTTGCTATAATAAACTTATTAATCAGATTTTATGAATAAAAACACGATTGAGTTTTAACGATCTAAATAAATAAATCAGCGGAAGCATAACAAAAAACCATACACATTTGCACACATACTTTTCTGGGTAAAAACCCTTGGAAAAACCCTTAAGGGAAAAGTAGTACCATGATGATTTTATTAATATAAAATTTAGGTTCCCATCCGTGGATAATGGCCCACCTAAGGAATAATACAAAACAACAAAATAGCCTAGCCTATCAGACCTGGCTGCTACTCTTCTGTTGTCCATTGCTCATTTCCTCGGACCCTGCCCTTGCACACTTGGATGAAAGTCTTTCTCCACCCAATCAATGAGATTTCCTATCTCACTCTGTGTGTGTCTCCACCTCTCACCTACGATGCCTTTTATAATCTTGAGTTTACCCTAAATCTAAAACCCTAGATCTCCAAAGTGATCAATGGCTGAGATTAGATCTCACCTTCACCTTATGATCTAATGGCTAGGATTTAATTTAACTCACTAATGCCAAATACTTAGGCAGTTGACTTAAATTAAACTCCATTAATTACAAAAATGCATTCACTTTAATAATCACTTTATTAAAGTGAATCTCCTAAGTCTTGAGAGGCATTGAGGACGACTTCCACATGTTAGACACAAAACTGATGTGGAAGTACCTGTTCGATGCTACAAACATCAACATAAAGTTCCCTGAGTTGGAATGGTTCTGCTTCTTTCCTCCCATTGTTTCTAATATCTATAGTGGATACTTGTTCTTAATGGCTGTTAGAAGCTTTCCATCCTCTCAGTTTTATCCCTCTATAGTTTAATTTTGCAGCCAATTATACTGCTTGTTTGGATCTTCCTCTGACCCTTATTTCATGCCACAAAGAATGCTTTATGTGCACGAAAGTCCCAAATTATGCATCCTTCATGTTTGTGGATTATCATAACGCTTATTAAAATTTGTCACCTTCAAACAAATTAACAATAAAATTCAATGGGGTGACATATTAGCATGCTTGACACCCTGATGGTTATTTGGATTTTAATTTAGAGGTGGCCTTTCAAGCTAAAGTTTTACATGTGTTGATGCCCAGATTGGACCATTGGCAATCTTACAAACCAACTGTCCCTTCGCATAGGTCCAAATCACTATGGAAATCAAACCAGTAACTTAAGACAATAGACTGTAAGTGCGATGTGCCGAATTTTGATGTGAGATATTCACTCTCAACAAATGCAGCCTAGGGACAAAGGGACTTGAGGCCAAACCTCACCAATATTCACCTAGAATTTTCGAAATGACTACACGGTTGTGTGAACCATGTTAAAGACAAAATATGAAAGCTCAATTGGCAACAACATGGATCTTATTAATATCAAAAGTGTAAATACATATCAAGAAAAGTGAGTAGCCAAAGGCGGAAAGTTGAAGCCACCGCTTCCTCACTCTCCCTACAATCTTGATACATTTTCTTTGATACAATATTAAGATGGTTGGGGAACTACCCAATCCGTTGCCTCAAGTAATTATGCATGGTATTTTCCTATTTGTTGAAAACATTAAACATATTATTATTTATTTTTTGAATATAAATATTTTGTATATCAACAATGGCCATAGGGGAAAAAAATGCTCCCACGGGATTTAGAATCTAGAACTCCTATTTTTTGCATTGTTCAATGCAGTTTAATGCTTTGTTTTCTTGTGCCTTCAAAAGATTTGCTTGAAGCAAAGCTTCAGTGTGCCCAAGGGACAGGCTGCCTTTTGTCATCAAATAGATTCAGTGAAAACATAAGGCCAAGAACTTTGAATGTTACAATGCTTTGGGAGCAAAGCAGTCTGACAAGACTTGGGCATTCAATTTTTTTTTAACAAGAATTGGGAAAATTTATATTAAAAAGTGTGGATAAATCCACTGTAGTACAAAAAAGGGGGTCATGAATGACCTTCTAGAGATAAAAGCTTTGAAGACTGGGATTGCTAATACAAAATTTGTGTCCATTGAGTTTCCACCTTCCCTAGCTATATCATTTCTGCTGTATTTCGAAGAATACAGTCTATAGAAAACTCTGTTTATATATAACGTAAAACAAAACATGGCACTTGAATTTTAAAAATTCAGCTACCCGGTTCCTTTTTGATCTTTGAGTGTCCATGCTGCTTCCAAATTAGATCTGGTATGGGCTTGTTGAGATCTGGAATTTGATTTACTGTGGCTGAAGTTAAATTCTTAGAAGCTCTCTAGGTGCTTGCTGGGGTACTGGGATGCTGATGGCTTCTTTCCATCTGATCCATTCATCTTTGCATAATCGCCAAACTACTGCGTTGCTCCTCAATTTGGCTCCTCTGAGCAAATATTTCGTCTTGCAATCTCTCTATTAGGTGCCTATCCCGAGATAGGGTCTCAAGCTCGAAGGTTAATGTAGAGCTGAGTGCTCCCATGTGGATTTGCAACCTTTGACACCCTGTGCACTCTATCTCTGGGTCCTGCTGGACATGTCCATCAAGAAAATCCTGCGGATGTGTGATCCTTGGTGCATTGTGGTTCTTCTGCCTATTGTCCATGATGCTGGGGAGGGCCCAATTCTACAGAGGACTGGAAATCGTGAGGTTTGAGAATTTGGCTTTGGAGGAGTCAAGTCCCAAAAGAGACCGTGAAGCGAAGGTTTGAGCGAGGCGATGGATAGGCTCGAAGGTTCGACACAATAGAGGGGTTGCTCGAAATTTCTGAGAAGAGTCTCTCCGAGGAACAAACAACGTAGAACAGACAAGGTGATTCAGGGAGAACACAGGGTACAAATGGCTCGAATTAAACTCAGAGGAGATTCACCACAACAAAGACGCAGCCTGAAAACGCTTGAGAGAATTTACCCCATGTGACAATCAGTGCCAAATTCGTGTCAATCAGATAAAACACAAACTCTACCTGGAGCGTTGTACTTAGACCCTTCATATCTTCGAGCCAAGGATTGAATCCATCGTCACCCTGACAAATCCACTCCGCTTCATGACTGCTGCACGCTCGACCCATCTGCGTCATAGTCTTTGCCCATCGATTATCCACGAAGTCAGCTGGACGAACAAGCAAACCGCCCCATGCCATAATGAAATCATCGTACCAGTTCTCAACTTCTCGTTAACACGGTTTATCCTTGGCCGGTGAAGCCCTGTCTTTTCACCTACCAGCTGCCTCCTCCACCGGTCACGACTCACGTTTGAACTCCAAGTGTTCACTCTTGTGGCCTTTGCGCGATGACTCTTGGTCATATGTGGAAACATTAGATTAGGGGGGCGAGACCTTCTTTACCCTCCACCCCTAAGGTTCCGGGATGTCTCCCAATGGCCTCATTAGCCATTTTGTCTGCTTCCTTATTATTATCTCTCAAAACATGTAAGAAATTTGGCTTTAAGGTCCTTGTGATTATACGAATTCGGTCTATAACTCTCTTTAGGCTCAAATTTTTTGGCTTGGATCCCCAGTTTATCACCTTTATGATTGCCTTTGAGTCGCCTACTACATTCAGGCTATGGATTTGTCGTTGATTTGCTAGTTGAAGTCCTTTAAGAAGTGCATACGCCCTGCTTTATTGTTGGTGTCTTTCCCAAGATTCCAGTAGTAGTTCAAAATTCTTTTTCCTCTGGGTTCGTAGAGAACCCCCCCCCGCATTTGCCTCCCTTGGGCTTGGGCATTCAAAATTGGTCTGCAAACTTCACAATCATAAATTCCTCTTAAACTCAAATCCTACCATGTTTTTTCTTCAACGACACTGACTTGTATATTCTCTTTGACTACTTTGGATCTTGGGCATAAATGTTCGAGAACATCCAGGGTAGAACTATGATTGAGAAATCTTCATCAACGCCACAAGAGTTGGCCCTTTTTTTGGCAAATTCAAGATCCTTGTATGTTGCCCTAATTTTTAAATCCTTATTGATCATGTTTTCCAGAAGGCTTTTGCAACGGAATGAAGAAGACTAGCAGGCATGGACTGTTATCAGCTGGAGAAAGTCTGCAGTCTCTCACTGGTATCTCGTAGACATTGTCCATGATGACAAATGTCTGCAACCAACACAATTGTATATCCATCT
>JZKD02S0328983.1:0-19373 GCA_000966675.3 Picea glauca
ACTCGGGTAGTCTCCCCCATTCTCCTGCACAAACTACCCCTCAACAGGCACCACAACAATATGTGCAGCAACCCCCTCCCGCCATGCTACAAAATCCTATCCCACATCAAGGTGTGATAAACACCCAGCAGGATGCACAGCATCCCCCACCTCAGGTAGGACAATACCACAACCCTAACAATCCAGTAGAATGTACAATTCTCCTCACAAGTGAGGAAGAAATCCTACTGCAAACGCGTAATGGACAGTATCATACACCCATTGAGTCTACTCCCATCTCTCCAGATACAAACCCTACACCTACGGGACCCCCGTTGGTGATCCCTCGCCCGTCCGCTGAACCACCACTACGCGTACCTCGCATCCCCTTGCGCAGGAATGTCCACAATCCACGGGCTAGGGCAGCTCATAACTATAGCTTGGTAGACGACTTAGCACAATCCCTGGCTGCCATGTCAGTCTTGGAAGTCCTCCAGACTTGTCCTACACAGCAGAAATCTTTACTTTCCACCTTGGGGGCAGTCAACCCTACAGATACTCGACTCATCACCTTTGATCTTGATAGCGGAGAACCTCATCTTCCCTCTTTGATCGCTTTTCAAATACCAGTGAAAATATGGAACATCACAGTTCATCGGTGTATCATCGATGAAGGTGCCTCTACATGCATCATGTCCAAAATAGTATGGAAAAAAATTGGTTCCCTGGAACTCATTCCCTCTGCCATCACATTACGATCTTATGACAGACGACCATCCTCTCCTGAAGGGCTCTTCCAAAATGTCCCCGTTTAACTCGGGGGCAAGACTATTCTCATTGATATCAAAGTTATCGACGCCCTGCTCGATTATAATATCCTATTCGGGCGTAGCTACATGTACGCTATGAAGGCAGTGGCCTCTTCCATCTTTCGGACAATGATGTTCCCCCACAACGGAAAGATTGTGACCATCGACCAAGTCTCACATTATGAGCCCAACCCCTTTTCCAATCTCGATAACATTCTTCCCCTCATCCACACCAACCAAGACGCATATCCACTCGTTGAGATGGGTCCTGGAATTTTTAAAGATCCATCCTTGTTAGGGACGTACCATGGAGCACCCCCACTCCTTCCCCCTAATCAATTATGTGTCGTCTCATCTAACGAAACTCACACGGAGGATGCTCTTCCTCCTCAGGAGGCTTCAATTATCCCTGACGTCTCAATAGTCGCAGAACCACTCCCGCCAGAGCCTCCTGCGCACTCATTGACCTCAACCATCCACCAATCCACATCCCCTCAAGAGAATAATCCCGCCTGGGAGAGATTCCCCCAACCCCTCACCCAAATTCCCTTCTTTTACCCTCCACCAGGTATCGAAGCTTTTCAGGTAGCCGCAACGCTCACCCTACCTAATATGGTGTTAGCGATCCTAGTTTGGTATTTACACCCACCAGAGATGGTCCCTCGACCACAGGAAGGACTTCCCATGACAGTTCCCATCCTTACTCCCACCACCCCACTCCCTAACCCCCCTGCTACAGCTGGGGGCAGGAGAAAGAAGAAAGAGCCCACTGCTCCACTTCCTCCACGCATCCCACCACCTTGCGCACTATGTGAGAAAGAAGGCCACCAAACTAACAATTGCCCATCACTGCCTGAATTAAGGAATTTGATTCCCCCCAATCAAACTCCCACAACACCCATCGCTACTGCTAGTCCCACCACTACCACCAACCCTTCCAGTAGTAAAGGGTTGAGGACCAAATACGTGTGTGCTATATGTTTCGAGTATGGCCACTACACCCATCATTGCCTAGCACTGTCATGCTTTTGACAGACATTAGAGGCCGTATGCCAGAACTTCCAGAACAACCCATGCCCTGCTACGTCCTCTTCGAATATCACTGACATTCGCTATGTCACCACTTCAGTTAATGAATGTATGAGATGTCCTTGC
Organism: Picea glauca; assembly: GCA_000966675.3. Taxonomy (NCBI): domain Eukaryota; kingdom Viridiplantae; phylum Streptophyta; class Pinopsida; order Pinales; family Pinaceae; genus Picea; species Picea glauca. The sequence goes on from JZKD02S0328983.1 coordinate 1,944, forward strand.
TCTCTCTGCGATTCACTAGCTCATTTTACATACCAGTGTTCTATGATCCTTGCATACAGGTGACGTCAATTGGACCTGCTTCACCAACCTGCAGAGGCGATACTTGACATTACCCCGTCACTAGAGGATCTTCATGTCACTTCTCCCGAGCCCAAGGCACTCCCAAGGCCTTTGTGGTTCTTAAACGACATCTCTGAGGATTTACCCCGCAATCCTCCCAACTCTCCTGCTCATTCCCCTACGGAGACTTTCCACCCAACCACCACGGGTACTCCTCAGTACTTCAATATATGGTTCATGTCGAGTGAACCCTCACCATCTACTCGCACCACTCCCCTTGCTTCTCCAGCAGGGGGCAATCACACTAGCACTGAGATAACTCCTCATGACCCCTTGTATTCCCAGCATTTCCAATGCAACGAGGAAATACTCAAAGAGATAAACCACCCAGACTCACCTTGGGATGCGCTACATCACCGTGCACTCTTCTCTCCACAGGAATCCCTCATGCCTCCTAATCAAAACCCCATTTACGCGATCGAAACCAAATATTTTATCCCATCCGGGCCTATCGATTGGTTCAACAATCCTATTCCTGCCCCTGATGCATTTGAAGAAGGCAACATGGCCAACATTTCCCCCACCATCAAAATCGACATTTCCATTAAAAATGACATCGTCGAAGAAATCACCATTGGAGTTGCTTGCACTCCTCAGGAAATCGCCACATATAAAGCCCTCTTTCAAGAATACAGGGATATTTTCGCCTGGTCATACACGGAAATGCCTAGCCTCGATCCCTCTATTGTCGAACATCAAATTGACACCTGGCCCGACATCACACCAATCCGCCAGAAACAGCAACCGCTACACCCAGCCAAAGCTGCGGCTATCAAAGCCAAAATTGACAAATTACGCGCTGCCAGGTTTATTTACCCCATTGCTTATACTTCATGGGTTTCCAACCCTGTACCCATCAACAAAAAACAGGGCACTATCCGCGTCTGTACAGACTTTCGCGATCTTAATAACGCATGTCCCAAAGACAACTTTCCAACGCCTTTCATCGATAAAATTATCGACGATTACGTCGGTCACGAGGCTCTCTCCTTTATGGATGGATTCTCTGGCTAGAACCAAATTCAAATTCACCCAGCCGATCAATATAAAACCGCATTCATTACCCCATGGGGTACTTTTGCATATCGTGTCATGCCTTTCGGCTTAAAAAATGCCGATGCAACTTTCCAGTGGGCAATGACATACATCTTTCACGATCTGGCTGAAATCATCCTCGCGTACTTAGTCGATCTCATAGCTTGATCTAAGAAACGAACCTATCATCTCGATGATTTACGAATCATCTTTCAATGGTGTCGCCAGTACAACATCCGCTTGAATCCTCTCAAGTGCGTGTTCTACATCACCGCAGGGCGCCTCCTCGGTTTTATCGTTTCCCAAAGCGGTATTACCGTGGACCCCCTCAAAGTCAAAGCTATCACCGAAATTCCACCTCCTCGGAATTTACAGCAACTTCAGAGTCTTCAGGGAAAAGCTAACTTTCTTCGGCGCTTTGTCCCAGATTACGCCATACGTGCACGTGGTTTCCTTCGCTTACTACGTCATGACATCCCCTTTCACTAGGACGACTATGCCCAACATTCATTTGACGATTTGAAAGCAGCACTTTCAAATGCACCCTTAATTAGTGCACCTGACTATAATCGTGATTACATCTTCTACGTATCAGCATCAGCTGTATCAGTAGCCAACGTCCTCGTCCAGCTAACCTGATACTCGCAAACCGTCGGTCGGACACCTCGTCCTCCCTGAATCTCCAAATCTCCTCTGGAATCTGCTCGTCCAGTCACTATTGCAGTAGGTACAAATGAGGTGGCAATGTGATCCCTATAGCTATATATAGCCCTTTTTCCAAACTTCCACTCACCATTCCGGGAGCCCAAGGTGTCCATTTTTCAAACCGTCTTCATCCACGGGATCAGCATCCTGCCACCTACATCATAGCTGTCCCTAGGTCACTTTTCATCCCAAGCCCCCGAGGCACCCTTTTTCTTCATATCATGGTCAGGTACGCACGCGCATTGTCACATTTGTCAAATACATGCTAATATCTTTAATTCTCTTCAGATATTGTTCACTTTGGGTATTTGGTTGTTATGTGCGTAGGTACTTGCTCTTCGGTCATCGACATCATCCCTTCAGGTATATATTCAGCACTGGCATGTAGTCTCTCCCGCTATATTGCATTTACATTTCTAGTCACACCCGCTGATATTGGCCTTTAGGATCCTCATTCCCGGCTCTACAGTACCCACACCTCCATTTGCATCTTCAGTACTGTTACCCGGTAGCATTCTTCCCCACATGAGTTGTCCCATTCATAGCACCTTTTGGCACTTTTCAACACTCATGTTGTTCTTCATTACCCTTTAGGGATGGGAGTCTCGATAGTATTTCAAACATGTCATGAATCAGCCACATTCTCCTTCTCTTCATTTTGCTAAACTTTCCCACATGGACTCCCAGATTATCTTCATTTTTACCTGCACCTCCGCAGTATCATGAACCCTCCATTTCATCCANACTCGGGTAGTCTCCCCCATTCTCCTGCACAAACTACCCCTCAACAGGCACCACAACAATATGTGCAGCAACCCCCTCCCGCCATGCTACAAAATCCTATCCCACATCAAGGTGTGATAAACACCCAGCAGGATGCACAGCATCCCCCACCTCAGGTAGGACAATACCACAACCCTAACAATCCAGTAGAATGTACAATTCTCCTCACAAGTGAGGAAGAAATCCTACTGCAAACGCGTAATGGACAGTATCATACACCCATTGAGTCTACTCCCATCTCTCCAGATACAAACCCTACACCTACGGGACCCCCGTTGGTGATCCCTCGCCCGTCCGCTGAACCACCACTACGCGTACCTCGCATCCCCTTGCGCAGGAATGTCCACAATCCACGGGCTAGGGCAGCTCATAACTATAGCTTGGTAGACGACTTAGCACAATCCCTGGCTGCCATGTCAGTCTTGGAAGTCCTCCAGACTTGTCCTACACAGCAGAAATCTTTACTTTCCACCTTGGGGGCAGTCAACCCTACAGATACTCGACTCATCACCTTTGATCTTGATAGCGGAGAACCTCATCTTCCCTCTTTGATCGCTTTTCAAATACCAGTGAAAATATGGAACATCACAGTTCATCGGTGTATCATCGATGAAGGTGCCTCTACATGCATCATGTCCAAAATAGTATGGAAAAAAATTGGTTCCCTGGAACTCATTCCCTCTGCCATCACATTACGATCTTATGACAGACGACCATCCTCTCCTGAAGGGCTCTTCCAAAATGTCCCCGTTTAACTCGGGGGCAAGACTATTCTCATTGATATCAAAGTTATCGACGCCCTGCTCGATTATAATATCCTATTCGGGCGTAGCTACATGTACGCTATGAAGGCAGTGGCCTCTTCCATCTTTCGGACAATGATGTTCCCCCACAACGGAAAGATTGTGACCATCGACCAAGTCTCACATTATGAGCCCAACCCCTTTTCCAATCTCGATAACATTCTTCCCCTCATCCACACCAACCAAGATGCATATCCACTCGTTGAGATGGGTCCTGGAATTTTTAAAGATCCATCCTTGTTAGGGATGTACCATGGAGCACCCCCACTCCTTCCCCCTAATCAATTATGTGTCGTCTCATCTAACGAAACTCACATGGAGGATGCTCTTCCTCCTCAGGAGGCTTCAATTATCCCTGACGTCTCAATAGTCGCAGAACCACTCCCGCCGGAGCCTCCTGTGCACTCATTGACCTCAACCATCCACCAATCCACATCCCCTCAAGAGAATAATCCTGCCTGGGAGAGATTCCCCCAACCCCTCACCCAAATTCCCTTCTTTTACCCTCCACTAGGTATCGAAGCTTTTCAGGTAGCTGCAACGCTCACCCTACCTAATATGGTGTTAGCGATCCCAGTTTGGTATTTACACCCACCAGAGATGGTCCCTCGACCACAGGAAGGACTTCCCATGACAGTTCCCATCCTTACTCCCACCACCCCACTCCCTAACCCCCCTGCTACAGCTGGGGGCAGGAGAAATAAGAAAGAGCCCACTGCTCCACTTCCTCCACGCATCCCACCACCTTGTGCACTATGTGAGAAAGAAGGCCACCAAACTAACAATTGCCCATCACTACTTGAATTAAGGAATTTGATTCCCCCCAATCAAACTCCCACAACACCCATCGCTACTGCTAGTCCCACCACTACCACCAACCCTTCCAGTAGTAAAGGGTTGAGGACCAAATACGTGTGTGCTATATGTTTCGAGTATGTCCACTACACCCATCATTTCCCAGCACTGTCGTGCTTTCGACAGACATTAGCGGTCGTATGCCAGAAGTTCCAGAACAACCCATGCCCTGCTACGTCCTCTTCGAATATCACTGACATTCTCTATGTCACCACTTCAGTTAATGAACGTATGAGATGTTCTTGCTCTCTCTGCGATTCACTAGCTCATTTTACATACCAGTGTCCTATGATCCTTGCATACAGGTGATGTCAATTGGACCTGCTTCACCAACCTGCAGAGGCGATACTTGACATTACCCCGTCACTGGAGGATCTTCATGTCACTTCTCCCAAGCCCAAGGCACTCCCAACGCCTTCGTGGTTCTTAAACGACATCTCTAAGGATTTACCCCGCAATCCTCCCAAATCTCCTGCTCATTCCCCTATGGAGACTTTCCACCCAACCACCACGGGTACTCCTCGGTACTTCAATATATGGTTCATGTCGAGTGAACCCTCACCATCTACTCGCACCACTCCCCTTGCTTCTCCAGCAGGGGGCAATCACACTAGCACTGAGATAACTCCTCACGACCCCTTGTATTCCCAGCATTTCCAATGCGACGAGGAAATACTCAAAGAGCTAAACCACCCAGACTCACCTTGGGATGCACTACATCACCGCACACTCTTCTCTCCACAGGAATCCCTCATGCCTCCTAATCAAAACCCCATTTACGCGATCGAAACCAAATATTTTATCCCATCCGGGCCTATCGATTGGTTCAACAATCCTATTCCTGCCCCTGATGCATTTGAAGAAGGCAACATGGCCAACATTTCCCCCACCATCAAAATCGACATTTCCATTAAAAACGACATCGTCGAAGAAATCACCATTGGAGTTGCTTGCACTCCTCAGGAAATCGCCACATATAAAGCCCTCTTTCAAGAATACAGGGATATTTTCGCATGGTCATACACGGAAATGCCTGGTCTCGATCCCTCTATTTTCTAACATCACATTGACACCTAGCCCGACATCACACCAATCCGCCAGAAACAGCGACCGCTACACCAAGCCAAAGTTGCGGCTATCAAAGCCAAAATTGACAAATTACGCGTTGTCAGGTTTATTTACCCCATTGCTTATACTTCATGGGTTTCCAACCCTGTACCCATCGAAAAAAAATAGGGCACTATCCGCGTCTTCACAGACTTTCGCGATCTTAATAACGCATGTCCCAAAGACAACTTTCCAATGCCTTTCATCGATCAAATTATCGACGACTACGTCAGTCACGAGGCTCTCTCCTTTATGGACGGATTCTTTGGCTATAACCAAATTCAAATTCACCCAGCCGATCGATATAAAACCGCATTCATTACCCCATGGGGTACTTTTGCATATCATGTCATGCCTTTCGGCTTAAAAAATGCCGATGCAACTTTCCAGCGGGCAATGACATACATCTTTCACGATCTGGCTGAAATCATCCTCGCGTACTTAGACGATCTCACAGCTTGATCTAAGAAACGCACCTATCATCTCGATGATTTACGAATCATCTTTCAACGGTGTCGCCAGTACAACATCTGCTTGAATCCTCTCAAGTGCGTGTTCTGCATCACCGCGGGGCGCCTCCTTGATTTTATCGTTTCCCAAAGCAGTATTACCGTGGACCCCCTCAAAGTCAAAGCTATCACGGAAATTCCACCTCCTCGGAATTTACGGCAACTTCAGAGTCTTCAGGGAAAATCTAACTTTCTTCAGCGCTTTGTCCCAGATTACGTCATACGTGCACGTGGTTTCCTTCGCTTACTACATCACGACATCCCCTTTCACTAGGACGACTATGCCCAACATTCATTTGACGATTTGAAAGCAGCACTTTCAAATGCACCCTTAATTAGTGCACCTGACTATAATCGCGATTACATCTTCTACGTATCAGCATCAGCTGTATCAGTAGCCGGCGTCCTCGTCCAGCTAACCTGATACTCGCAAACCGTCGGTTGGATACCTCGTCCTCCCTGAATCTCCAAATCTCCTCTGGAATCTGCCCGTCCAGTCACTATTGCAGTAGGTACAAATGAGGTGGCAATGTGGGCCCTACAGCTATATATAGCCCTTTTGCCAAACTTCCACTCACCATTCCGGGAGCCCAAGGTGTCCATTTTTCAAACCGTCTTCATCCACGGGATCAGCATCCCGCCACCTACATCATAGATGTCCCTAGGTCACTTTTCATCCCAAGCCCCCGGGGCACTCTTTTTCTTCATATCATGGTCAGGTACGCATGCGCATTGTCACATTTGTCAAATACATGCTAATATCTTTAATTCTCTTCAGATATTGTTCACTTTGGGTATTTGGTTGTTATGTGCGCAGGTACTTGCTCTCCGGTCATCGACATCATCCCTTCAGGTATATATTCAGCACTGGCATGTAGTCTCTCCCGTTGTATTGCATTTACATTTCTAGACACACCCACTGATATTGGCCTTTAGGATCCTCATTCCCGACTCTACAGTACCCACACCTCCATTTGCATCTTCGGTATTGTTACCCGGTAGCATTCTTCCCCACATGAGTTGTCCCATTCATAGCACCTTTTGGCACTTTTCGACACTCATGTTGTTCTTCATTACCCTTTAGGGATGGGAGTCTCGATAGTCTTTCAAACATGTCGTGAATCAGCCACATTCTCCTTCTCTTCATTTTGCTAAACTTTCCCACATGGACTCCCAGATTATCTTCATTTTTACCTGCACCTCCGCAGTATCATGAACCCTCCATTTCATCCAAAATCAGTTTGCCCATCTGCGAACCTATCCTCATTTCACCTACCTCATACAGAAACTCACCAATGGGGCCCCCACCCTTCATTAGTTTTCCAAGAAAATTTTGCCCTCCCTGGGGCACACATTTCACACTAGGGCGCCCGTTTCTGTATTTGTACATTTCTCCCCAAAAAACACTTATTCATTATTTATTGTACAAACACCTTTATTTCAGCCATTTCATTTTCTTTTGTCGTCACCGTTGGCGACTTGCTTCCTTTTGGCCACACGCAACCCATGTCACCCTTGGTTGGAGCCTTACCTATCATCTACCCTTACCGGCATCGTCCATATCTTCAGAGTACTCCACTGGTCATTTCCCTCTACCCTATGAATTTGGTCACCTTGCCCCACCTCTGGCACAACTTATCACTGGTCTTGTCATCCCCCTCACACTCGACCTTGTTACACGGTTGCGGACACCTTTTATACATCCTCCAACCAAGGGCAGTCTTGAGTCTTCCCACTTCTTGACTTCGTCCATGTACCTCTGCCACTTCCTCACCTCAGTATATTCCACGAAGCCCTTTTCTTCTAGGAGTCGTGTCCCCCTTTTGTCGACATCAGCACCATTTTCCGAAAGGGCGACAGTATCTTGATTCTCATTCTCTATTTTAATGAGAGATCTCAGACGGCACAGGGTGAAACACCATTGCTCCCTGCTGTCATTGGCCCCCATAACATTCGACGCCAACACTTTCTCATGTTATGGTGGGTCTTACTTTGCGACTATTGCAGTTATTTCTATCATTTTCCGAAGACCTCTGAACTGGGTAGGGCCATCAATGCCTGCATCATCGTCAATACTTATTACCGCGATCATTGCCTATTGTTCATAGTATGTTCCTTTGCAGAATTGTCTTCTGCCTTTATCAGCACCGACCCCGAGGGCGCTGCAGTTGTCTACACCAACACTTCAATCATCTTTTTTCAGAGTTACATAAACACGAGCATGGGGCATGACTGCCTTGTTTGTACACAGTTTTCTATTTTTTGCACAACTCCTGGAAGGTTGGGTTCTACTAGTTCTTTTCTCNTCAGTTTGCCCATCTGTGAACCTATCCTCATTTCACCTACCTCATACAGAAACTCACCAATGGGGCCCCCACCCTTCATCAATTTTCCAAGAAAATTCTGCCCTCCCTGGGGCACACATTTCACACTGGGGCACCCCTTTCTGTATTTGTACATTTCTCCCCAAAAAACACTTATTCATTATTTATTGTACAAACACCTTTATTTCAGCCATTTCATTTTCTTTTGTCGTCACCGTTGGCGACTTGCTTCCTTTTGGCCACACGCAACCCATTTCACCCTTGGTTGGAGCCTTACCTATCATCTACCCTTACCGGCATCGTCCATATCTTCAGAGTACTCCACTGGTCATTTCCCTCTACCCTATGAATTTGGTCACCTTGCCCCGCCTCTGGCACAACTTATCACCGGTCTTGTCGTCCCCCTCACACTCGACCGTGTTCCACGGTTGCAGACACTTTTTATACATCCTCCAACCAAGGGAAGTCTTGAGTCTTACCACTTCTTGACTTTGTCCATGTACCTCTGCCACTTCCTCACCTCAGTAGATTCCATGAAGCCCTTTGCTTCTAGGAGTCGTGTCCCCCTTTTGTCGACATCAGCACCATTTTCCGAAAGGGCGACAGTATCTTGATTCTCATTCTCTATTTTAATGAGAGATATCGGACGGCACAGGGTAAAACACCATTGCTCCCTGCTGTCATTGGCCCCCATAACATTCGACTCCAACACTTTCTCATGTTATGGTGGGTCTTACTTTGCGACTATTGCAGTTATTTCTATCATTTTCCGAAGACCTCTGAACTGGGTAGGGCCATCAATGCCTGCATCATCGTCGATACTTATTACCGCGATCATTGCCTATTGTTCATAGTATGTTCCTTTGCAGAATTGTCTTCTGCCTTTATCAGCACCGCCCCCGAGGGAGCTGCAGTTGTCTACACCAACACTTCAGTCATCTTTTTTTAGAGTTACATAAACATGAGCATGGGGCATGCCTGCCTTGTTTGTACACAGTTTTCTATTTTTTGCACAACTCCTGGAAGGTCGGGTTCTACTAGTTCCTTTCTCTTCCAAAGGATTGCTCTAACTGATCCCACTATTGCTCTCTCTTACAACAATATTCTCAGTAGAAGAAACATTGATGGATTTCGGCTATACGTGTGCTCCTAACCTCATCCATCAGGGGGCATCTGTTATCACTGAAATTTTGTCCGCACATGGAAACAAGAACTCAACATCGTCAAACAGTAATGAAGTCATTAATGGCACTGAATTAATCTCATAGCATTTCAAAGAGGTCAAAAAACTATACAAAGTAGCAAAAATTGAAGAGCGCTTTACAGAAGTTGTGTGTGCGCGCACATGCGCGGAACACGAACGTACCATGCACGCATACGCGCATGATGCGCGGTTGTTAGCGCAAAAAACCGTGCACCTGCTAAACGGCGCATTTATTGAATTGGTCGGCCTCCCAACCACTTATGGATCAGCTCCCAAGTCGATTTGACCCTCAAATCCGAGCTGAATCCACATGGTAGGCTGGTCAAAGACCTAATGAAGCCCTAAAGAGCCTCTTTTCACACTACAAAGGAGTTACATAATCACTCAATGTAATGCTATAAAAAGCCATGAAGAAACATCATTTTTTCAAGGAATTTCATGTAATGTTATGCTGCTTAGATTTTTTTAAGGACTCACTCCTTGACAATAACACATTAGCACCATTTCATTGAGCAATTCACTTCTCCATTGAGTGAATTTGCAAAGGAGTTCTTTCATCACCATTTTCATTTTTCTTGTTGTAAGGAGAGCAAGCTTGTGAGGATCCAAGAGCCTTCCTTTGGAGGAAGAAGGGACTCACAGTCCCCTTTCTTCATTGTTCTTTGATTTCATCAATAGATCAGCCTAAAAACATTGGTGACATTGGTCTTTTTGTTCTTGTTATCTCTCTATTTCCATGCTTAGTATTTTAGTTTGTTTTAGTTTAATTCTTCCTTATAGTTTTGTTTTTTATTTCTCTAACTCTTTTCTCTACAGCTGTCATGCTCAGCAAGACCCAACTAGGCATGTAAGCACCTCTTATTTGCTCACCAAGGTGACAAAAAGGGTGCAAACAATGTGGATGAGTGATGATGTGACACGTGGCATGGTCTTTGGAAAATTATGAGGTGCCACGTGGCCCAGGCATGGGCTGCCATGTGGCACCATGGTATAGGTTGGTTGGTTAAAACTTTATGGAGTCCGTGGGGATCGAACCCCGGACCTCCCCCAAGGTTCAGCGCTTTGGTAGTGTGTGGGATACCACTAGCCCACACGGTGGTCCTTATATAACATATGTGTTTTAATATATTTGAATTGAATTGAAGTGTGATATGGGGCATGACCAGGCTGGGGGTTAGCCCCAGTCCCCGGTCGCATACATTTATACATATGACCACAATTAAAAAAACGTGCGCGAGTTTATGTATTTCAAATGGTTAAGCCCGCGGTCACACAACCCATTACATATGACCTTGCCACGGAGTGTGCAGGGAGTTGGGTTGTTTTTTAAAATGGTTTCCCACCAACCATTCGTCGACACATGTCATTTAACTATTGGTTCAAAAACTCAGCCCTTTTCGTATTTGCGCGAGGTCACATGGTGACCCTTGTGATCGTGGCCTTGGCGGTTAGGGGTTGGGCGCACCCTAACCGTCCTACAGTTTGAACGGTTTTGTGGTTATGCGCGTGTACTAGGTTTTAGCACGAATTTGGAGCATGTTCTTGGTTAGAGCACACATAGGTGCATTTTGGCGAACCAAAGACAGCAAGCTTGAAGGAAGAGAATGGCAGGAGACCTATCTTCTTCATTTTTTGGCCAAACGAGGTGCCATAAAAGCCCAGCTAGGGGTTTTTGGACGTTCTAAATCCATTGGCACTGTTTTCACAGACATTTGAAGACTTATTTTGCAGGTTTTTAACCATTGAAGTTTCAAGAAGCTCAAGGGAGCTTGAAGCCCTCATTGTTTGAGGTCTTGCTCAGATGAGCCTATGTTTATTTTCTGTGATTGAATAATCATTTTTGACTAATTATTATGATATGAACACTTTGGGATAGGTTTCATATCCATTTGAGGACTTTTAAAAGTGTTTTTTCCACAAGGAAGCTTAGGGAAGCTTAAGGCCACATGTAGAAGAGGTCATGCCTGGATGAGCCATGATCCGTTTTCAGAGTTTTATTAGTCATTTTTGGGGTTTTTATGTATTATGATCCCAATGGTATGGTCATAATTTCCATTGGAGTTGAGTAGTATCTTGTAAAATAATTTTTGACAAATTAATCCCAGAGAGCCAAGTCCATTGATGGAGGCTCAAGGAGATGTAGCCCGGAGAGGGGTGAACTCNGTTTGCATAGCATAACAAGTCAGCCTTCTATTTTTAGATCAATAAATGACCAGGACCAAATTCATTTTATGGGCACTAGGGAGGGATCAGCCATCTGGAATCTAGCTTGGCGCAACAAAACCTGGATCCAGACACACAGATTTTGGGAAGTGAGGAATGGTAAACCAACCAGATTCTGGGAGGATGCTTGGCAACAGGAACCCAAAATGGAAAATCTGGATAGGGAGGAACTCCAACAGGACATGACCGCTCAAGGCAAAACCAAATTCCACCACTCTGGAAGCAAGAAACAGATCGCAACAGATGGAGAATCTGGGACAATCTCAATTCACAAAATAGAGATCAGACCGCAATAATCATGAAAGAGGTGGAGGAGGAACTGGGGAAAAGGAAAATTGTAGTCTCGGAAGAAGAGGACCAATTAAGATGGGGCCAAAAAAATGGCGGGGAATTCAACTTGAAAGAATCCCAATATTACATCGTGAACTAGGACCAAGAATACCTAGAGCAACAATGGGATAAGATTTGGAACAGCCCCCAGTGGCCAAAAATAAAAAAATTCAAATGGTTAGTACTTCACAACCGAATTCTAACCTTGGAAAACCTAAGGAAAATGGGATTCATAGGCCCGTCACGGTGCCACCTCTGTCAAGCTAAGTAAGAAACAACGAATCATCTCCTCGATGAATGTAACTACACAGAAGAGATCTGGGACTAGGCGGCAGGTATCTTTCGACAATCCAATAGGACCCGAGGTAACATATGCACAACCATCAACAACTGGAATGAGAGTTACAGTGAAAATGAAGAGGTGAACCTCTGCTGGATTCTCATTCCGGGGATGATCATATGGGCAATATGGAAAGAAAGGAACTGGCGCATATTCAGGAATGAAATCCTTCCAGAAGGGAAACTCAAGGAAAAAATAATCTCCCTAACAAGAGAAATGGTGTAGAGCCACAACTGCCAAATTAGAAAAGTGCAAATCATAGGCCAGGACTCTCGAGTCCTAGAAGATTTTCACCTAAAAGACGGGCGCAACTGCACACAAGTAAGGCAGCCACCAAAACTCCAAGTAGGTGAGCGCAACTGGAATCCCCCTCCAGCAGGGTCCCTCAAGTTGAATTTTGACGGGGTGGAAAAAGGAAACCCGGGCATGACAGAAATGGGAGGGGTAATCAGGGATAGTGGAGGTAACATAATCCGGCTGTACACTGGGAGTATGGGAAATTCAACCAACAACGCAGCAGAATTCGGAGCCCTAGATATCGACCTCGATATTCTAAGTCATGAAAGGATGAAAAACACTATCGTGGAAGGTGACTCCACTCTAGTAATCAACATGGTGAAGAGACTCCAAAATGGCACCAGAGTGGGAAAAGTTCAGAGGCATTGGCGCTTGGCACACTCCCTACAAAAAATCCAAGAGCATCTACAAACGATGAACACAGTGGATTTTCACTGGGTACGAGGTTAGCGAATGGCCTGGCGGACAGAATCGCTAACGAAGTGGTTAGCAAGGAAGGACTAGAGCTAGACACTACCTGGAGCAACATCCTGAATGGTCACTACATAACAAATTTCATACAACTAGCGACAAAAGACCGTGATGGCAGCTTAAGTAAGGAAGGTCACATCGAGGAGGGAGGCGCAAGGCCAATTGGCAGGCACGAAGGATCTAGGAAGAATCTTCCAGCCCAACACTCGACCGCAAGTTACAATGCAGGATCAGACCACACAATAGACGAGGGTACGACACCAAGGTCATGTCAATAGGAAGAAGTGCAGGGTTAGTACGTGGGAAAGTATAGATGGTAATCAACAGGTCGTGAATGACGTAGGACAAAAGGTGTTACCATGGACTAGTATGGATACACCTCACCTAAGCACAGGTATGGGGAGTAGCACAGTTGGTTATACAACGAGCAGGGGCAAGGGTTGGCGCAGGGATAACGGTCGGGTCATCATGATCACACATATCAATAAAGGGAAAAAGGATGGGAAGGTTCACCTCTACAGGCAGGCCATGATTTCTAGGATGAGTCCACAGCAAGGGAAACCCCATAAGAGAAGAAGCATAAGGAATAGATGCAGATAGGGAAAGTGCAACTGCGGGATCTACCACAAAAACAAGGGCTAGGAAAGAAGGAACCCTTGTGTAGATAGGAACAAGAGGAGAATTCAGGAAAAAAACTGCCACAAGCTAGCTGGGATGGTGCGTATGAAGAGAACACATAAAAAAATAAACCCCCAGAGGAAATAACCTCCAAAAAGCCCTAGGGGGGTTTCAAGGATGGAGCAAGCGGCTAGAGATGCCAAGGGAACCTTTCATACGTTGGTCGAACCAAAGGGAAAAGCGACCATCACCTGGTGGGAGAAGGAAATCAATGTTAAACGCAAGGGAAAATCTTGGGAGGAACTGATTCAGGAAGTGGACTGGATAACGGACCCAGGGGCCACACAACCCAAAGAAAACCTCTACCACAAAACGGTGGAGATGGCGTGGCAAACAAGGATGTTAATAGGCAAAGTGAGATCAGAAAGGAAAGATGCTAGCCTGAAGGATAACAAGTACCACAAAAAAATGCTAAAAGAAATCTTGAGTCACCTCAACAACCTGGAAGCCTGTACAAAATGACTTGTTGAGGACCAGAAGGACCAGAAGGAGAAGATGGAGTGAGTGGCAGCCCAATTCCACCTATACTTGCGCTACTTCCATCATATGGACATCACGCCAGCTGATGGTAATGGAGTACCAGCCCGTATCAGAAAGACTCGCATGGTGATCCAGAAGGAGGAGAACAAGGATAGGGTGGATGAAGGAAAGAAGCATATCATCATCCTAGACTAGCGCCTGGTTAGCCAGTGGTCAAGTCATGTTTTCTCAGCGTAGGGTCAGTCTCAATTTCTATGTTGTGTTTTTTTACATTTCATTTTTGTTTAGCTTGTCAAAAACTGGATATGGTAGGACTGGGTCGGTTTCCCAACGTGGTGGTCTAGCCATACCCCTTTTCTATCTCATAAAACACACCTCTAGAACCCCTGGGTTGGTTTCCTTTTTGGCAGACCAGGGAGTCCCCCTTTTTGTATCATAACCTTTTTTAGTAATACAGGTACTTACACTCACTTACAAAAAAAAAAATAGTAATAAAAAATATTGCATCCTTAATTTACACATTAATTGACACTACAAATAGACAAAAATAAAGTCGACCTTTACGTATAATATGTGAAAAATTATATTATGTACCTGAGGATCTATGTGAGAAAAGTTTTTGACAAACCATTCAATACCTTCGATTTCACCAACAACATTATCACGAAGAGAATATTTGTTCTTGAGCCTTCATAAAAGGGTTGCTTTTCCTTCTCAAGAAGATGTACATCATAAATATCATCATCATTTTCCTCATCGATAGGAGCAAAGATGTCCTGGATCAATCTATTTGTCCCATCATCTGGCTCAACAATATTATTTGTGTCAACTTCTTCCATAGGATAGACGTAATCTTCAATATTTATATCGTCTTCCACATATTGTATGGTAGTATTTGTACTACTACTTGGCAGATATTTATCCAACGAGAAACACCTAGGAGGATTTATCGTTACAATTAAAAATAATCAATAACATTAGTTTATATAAAAAAAAAACTTTAAAACAAATTTTTTTTTTTTTAAATAGAATCAATACAAAGACATATATAATGAATAACTTACCATGGGATGAAATGTATGACCCCTTCACAATGCCCATATGTAAAACAATGTTTTATAGTTTTTTTCCTTACAACTCTTCTTCTTTTCAAGCCCCTACATTCATAGCAAGGAAAATAACATTTCCCATCAGTATCGACTAATGCCTCCCATGAAACCTGTTATCACTCCAAGAGTCACCCCCAGACTGCAAATGGGAGTAAGCCTAGTAACATTGAATTTGTTTTGAGTGGGTTAAAATTCGGGAGTTAGAACAAGACTACAAAGAAAGGAAAAGATAACAAAGGTCATTGCAAATCAATCTTGGACCATTGGGATATGGAGTCATAAGTATTCTTCTCAATGAAGGCATTTAAACTGCCTATCAGACAAAGGATTTTTGTAATGATGAGGAGAAGAATCATAGAATTTAACATAAAGACGAATACTTGCTAAGCAAAGATCCTCCTTGCAAAGAGAATAGACGTTTTTGAATAATGAATGATGAAACATGGGAAAGATAATAGCAGATCCTCTATTGTCTCAAGAATCCATAAATAAAAGATACAACATCTAGTGAAACATGGGAAAGATAACAGCAGATCCTCTACCACCTCAGGAATCCATAAATCAAAGATGCTACATCCAGACAAAAAGAAAAATAGAATGTGTCTGAGTGTTAAACGATGAAACATGGAAAAGATGAAAGAAGATCCTCTACCACCTCAGGAATCCATAAATCAAAGATGCTACATCCAGACAAGAAGAAAAACAGAATTGAAACTTAGAAGACAGTCTGATAAAAACAACTCAAAGGAATCTTCAATAACATAATATTTTACAATCCATGCCCCTCAGGCTTACAAACTGAAAAATATGGTGCCTTGCTCCTAAAACTCTCTCAGATCTCCAACCTTTGAACCCCCTTTCCCCCTTTTCTTTCCATTCATCTGATGTATTTATGATTAAAACAGTAGACAACTGCTAGGGGCACAAGCTGGCCATCCCATCCAAGGCTCTTCCATCTATGTATCCTCTCTATCTGACTGTGCGTGTATCCTTCTGTCAGACAAAATCTCGGATCAGCATGGGCCTGCAGAAAAAAAATTGTCCCTCGAGGTACTTCGGGCTAACAGTCTTCTGTCTGCATGGCTAGACCCTCCATGCTTCTATTTACGGAGTGAGTCGAGGTTTCAACCACCACTCCCTATGTTATTAACTTATTTCTCCTTGGGATCGCGATGAGGATGGACACCTAGGGGGCCTCCACGTGTTGCTCTCAGATTTGGCATTGAATGAGCACGTGATTTCAAGGTTGTCAAAGGTGGTTTGGACCCACACCGCTTTTGAGCCAGAAATTCACCACCTTCTGCCACGTAGCACTTTCACTATACCACGGTTTCGATTTCAGCCCGATCAAGAATTTTATCTTTCGAGCATGTTGTGTCCCTGAAATGAAGTGTGGTCGTTGATCTGAACTGCAACTGGGATCTCCGCCGTTGAAAAATAAATCTGCCCGCTGCTTATATTTCAGCCCAAAATAAACTGCCTTTGAATGATGCACTTTGTGCTCATGGTTGTCACCTGTATCGACAAATGACTTGGATGACTTGTTGTGAGATCAAGCAAACAATATGACCAATACTTTGAACCCAAATCATGATAAGTGTTTATCCTTCGAGAAAAACAAAAACTTTGGGCTGAGACTCAGTCAAGCAAGACACTAATGGAAATCAAGTCATTAAACAAAAAGGGAAATTGACTTTACCAGTAAGAAGGGAAAAAATTCTAGGACTTGGTATGCGAGAAGAGAGAGATACAGAGCAGGGGTGTAGACTTGGGTCTTAACAACAACTACATGCGACCCTTGACAACTTTATGTGATAACACAACCATTAACCTGGCAATCATCCTTTCTCTCTCTTCAGGTGTTGGCATTGAGATTTCCTATATCAATTACAACAAAATCCACTGAAGCAATATAAGTACATTAATATATGGATTATATATTCTAATTATGGTACAAATATAAATTTTCGTCATAGATTTATTAAAGGTTTATAGCAATAATCAACAAATCAAAACCATACATTTTTTCCACATAAGTTCCAAAGCTTCATTATAAG
>JZKD02S0328994.1:0-19373 GCA_000966675.3 Picea glauca
TACAATCTCACATGTTGCTTCCCAAGATGATATGTACTCTGCCTTTTCTCAAGAATTGGAAATTGTTGTCTTCTTTTTACAATTCCAAGATAATGTTGTTGAACCCATATTCATTAAATAACTTGAAGTAGATTTTCTATCATCAATGTCACCTGCAAAATCAACATCTAAATATCCAACAAGTGTAAAAATTTTGTTCCTTTTGTAGAGAAGACCAAAGTCTTTTGTACCTTGAATGTATCTTAGTACCATTTTTGTTGGATTCCACTGAATTTCCCTTGGTTACTGCATAAAAATTGAAATTATACTGTCTGAATTTGAAAAATCTGGTCAATTATTTGTCAAATAAATGAGACTTCCAACCAATTGCATGTACTTTGTACTGTGTACCAATTCCCCTCCAAATTTTGAAATTTTTAATTTTTTCTCCATGGGGGTAAGAGAAGGTTTACAATCTTCCATGCCAAATTTACTTAACAATTAAGTGGCATACTTAGTTTGACTAAGGAATATTTGGTTAGGATGTTGTGATACTTCAACTCCAAGATAATAATGAAGTGTCCCTAAATCAATCATTTTGAAACCTACTTTAAGTTATTCCTTAAATTGTTTGATGTGAGCTTCATTATTTCATGTTATGATTAAGTCATCAACATAGAGTACAAGTATCACCATGTGATTATATTTCATTCGAAAATACAATGTATCATCTGATTCGCTTCACTGAAAACCCACATTTTGTAGGTACTCATCCATTTTTTCATACCAAGATCGAGGAGCTTGTTTCCAACCATATAAAGCCTTCACAAGTTTGCAAACTTTATATTCTTTTCCTTTAGCTTCAAAACCTTGTGGTTGAGTCATGAAAATATATTCCTTTGGATATCCATTCAGGAAGGCACTTTTGACATCCATTTGATGTAATTTCCAACCATTATGTGTAGCCAAATTGATAACCAGTTTGATAGTATTCCATTTAGTTGTGGGTGCAAAGGTTTCTTCATAATCAATTCCTTCGTGTTGAAAAAAAATGTTTACAACAAGTCTTTCTTTTTACTTGTCAATTTTACCATTGGGCTTTCACTTTACTCGATAAACACATTGACAACCGATGAGATTAACATCATGTGGACAATCAACTAGGTTCCAAGTCCCATTTGCATGTATTGAATCATATTCATTAATCATTGCTTCCTGCCATTCTTTTCACTAAAGTTGAAAGTTCTAAAGTTCTAAAGTTCTCAACATCCTAACCAAATATTCCTTAGTCTAACAAAGTATGCCACTGAATTGTTAAAGAATTTTTTCATGGAAGATTGTAAACGTTCTCTTATCCCCATGGAGAAAAAAATGAAACTTTCAAAATTTGATTTTCCCTTTCCTTTAGAACTTTCAGCTTTAGTGAAAAGAAGATATTCTTCTGATCGTTTTTGTTTTCCAAAAGATTTGCTATGTTGAGCCAGTAATTCACTAAGTGAATCAAAAGTCACAATTGATAACTTATCATTCATTTGCAAAGTCTCAAGAAAATGCTTCTAAGATGGAGGCAAGCCATTTATTACAATGGAGACTAGAAAACTATCTGCAAGTTTAGGAAAAACACCTTTCATGATTTCTTGATGAATGTTCTTAATCCTTGAAATGTATTCTAATACATCACCATTGTTTGCTACTCTTTGTTTAAGCAATTTCATTTGTAGATCAACTCTATGAGATGCATCAGGAGTATCAAAAAGATTCTTTAATAGATTCCAAGCAGACCATGCATCTTTGGAATTCTCAATATGAACAAACGTGTGTTCAGTTATAGAAAAACGTAGCAAAGCAAGTGATTTTTCATCTTTTAAATTCCATTTTGCTAAAGAAGTAGCATCGGTTGGTTTAGTTGGAGTAGTATCACAATCACATATATCACACCATAATTCATTATAGATCAAAATTTTGTGCATGTGCCGACTCCAAGATTTGTAATTCTTGGGTCCATCTAACTTATTTGATTCTGTGAATAGATTGATTAATTTAGACATGATGTTTGTTGCAAGATTTGAAAGTGAATAATCCACAAAACTCCAAAAGAGAGACAGAAGGTGGCAGAAAGAAAGAGTACACAATCCATGCAAAAAAAGTACTTTTAAGGGCTTGGACTTGACCCTTTAAAAGTCTCGTTGGAAATGGAGTTTGAGAGAGTATTTTATTGGACTCTTCTCAACTTATGAGCATTCAAGACTACAATTAAATATTTCAAAGTTTGATGATTTTTACAATATAGATAGCCTTCCCCCCTTGAACTAAAGTCATCAATGACTTAAAAGATTACAACTCAAATGTCTAAAAATAAAAAACAAAACTCTTTAATCTGAAGATCAAAGTTTAAAACTCTTATAGCGCCACATATTTATGTTAAAACAATTTTTGGTCCTTCATCCGGTCCTTCATCTGGTCCTCAATCCGGTCTGTGATACAGACCTCGATATGAAAAAATATTTTTGCAACAATTTTGGATAATTTAATATCAGTAGAAAAATTGTCCACCAAAATCATGCAGAAGGGGCTTCAAAAAATGGGGACATGCAATAATATTTTGACATGCAGAAGAGATCTGACTGGGTGAAATTACACCAGTAGATTCGCGCAGAAGAGGTATATATTTCAGGCATCATTTCTTTAGCTTCCATGCAGGGTCTTTGATCTCTTGATCCAATGACTGTTCAATCCAATGATTGCACTGATCCCAACAATCACACCAGAGTTCACTTGATCCATTTTTTAGAGCCAAAACATATCAAATATGTAGGATACCAGGTTGCAACAAATTTATCAGGTCGAGTGCAGATCGGTGCATGATCTTGTCAGGGAATTTCAATATGTGGATTCTTTTTCACCGATCTAAGGGTTTCTTTTTCACTGAATCGCAAGGGTTTATTCTGCTTCTTGAAGGTCGGGTTACCAGATCTGATGCACACAAATTCACAAGTGGATGTGCTAGGAAAGTGTAACACTTAATAACTAAGCGCTAGGCAGGTGCAACACTGGGAGAATCTGTAACATTGTGTTGATTTGAAATCAATGTTTGAAGGAAGCAAATTCCTTTGTTGTTTTTGTTGTTTCTTGCATACTAGGGATGTGTCTCGATATTTCCAAAGGGATTTCTTCTCCAAAGGTACCATATCTGATCCAGAGATTCAATCTGATGACCTTCTGCTAAATCCAGATTTGATTCATGATCTGGTCCTTGAAATGATCCTTGACACGGTCCTTGATATGGACCTCAATACAGACCTTGATACGAACCTTGATATAGTCCTCAATATAGACCAGATCTAAAAAACTATAAAAAATATATAATCTACAGATCTGAATTTAAATTGTTAGATTTATAAAATGATCTGAAGCAATGTTTACAAATAATCCCTTTTAATAGAATAGCAATGGATCTATGAGATCTAAATAAAAATGAAAGTGTACACTTTCATCTTCCCAGATCTCTTAGATTTACAGGAAAGAAAGTTGCAATTAATCAAATCTACAAACTTGAAATTTTCATATCTACAAGTTTACAACTCAAAAAAAATGATTCAATCAATTATTGAAAAAATTGATCGTTGCAATCACAATAAAAAGTTTCCTTATTTTAAAAAAACAATAGAATACCTCAGTATTGTTTCCCTTGAGTTTGAAGAGATCTCTGTTGATAAAAATAAGTCTTCCTTTCTTACTCAGTCCATCACCAATTCTCTTCCATCATAATTTCACCATGGCTTTGATACCATGTTGACAAAGTGTCCTTAGACACGCAATTTTATTTATAAGGAAAAAGTGATTACAATCTGAAGTGAGAACTCATAATCTACTCCTTAACCTCGATTGAAGAAAGAGCTAGTTTATATAGCTCAACTCTAAACTAAAAACTAGGAGAAAAACCAATCACATAATCACATGAGTATGATAGGTGTCCTTGACAGAGAATCTAGGTGTCTTTATCCTAACAAACTAGAATAAATTAATTTATAAAAACATTTATACTAGAAAATACCTAGACTATAGAAATTTAGGATTATGAGGCTAACACATGTTGAGTATCCATTTGTGAAAGGTTATTTGGGTTGGTATTATTGATAGAGAAAAATCGCGGTAGGAAATTCGCGGAAAAAAAATCACGGAAACAAATCATGGCAGAAGAATCACGGTAGCAGAATCAGAACAAAAAATCACAGAAGTAGAATCGAGACAACAGAACCGCGACAACAAAATTGTGGCAGGAAAACTGTGGGAGCAGAATCAAGGCAACAGAACCGCGATAGCTGATATAGCAGCTACAAAAAGTTGGTAGTTCGGTAAGAAGATTAGATTTTCATATTAGAATTGTTCCAATTGTTTCATGGTATGGTATAGGTGTTAATTATTTCTATTGGATTAAATTTATTGTTTTGGCACATGGTCTTGTGTAAGGGTCTATGGTATTTGGTTATGGATAGTGTGATGTATTGCTAGAGAAATTTGTATGGTTATATTGGTATATATATTTGGTATATGATTGAGATACATGTTGGGACAAATAGTTGATGAGTGACACATATGTGAGGTGTATCGTATGGTGATGTTGGTACATCTTGATGAGTCATAGTTTTATCTATAGTTGATGCGTGATTGATACATATGTGGCACATTGTTAGAGGCACTTGCCAGTAGTATTGTTGGCACATGGTTTATGGATGATGTGGAATATATGACTTGGTATACTTTTAGAACATATATTGATTTTGATACATCTTGTTGATGTTTTTAAGTAGTACTGGTTGATGCACATCTTGGTAATATTTTGCATATGGTTGAGATTTCTCTCAGTGATTGATCTTGGTGAATAGATCTGATTGGTTGATGAGATTGATGAGACAGTTTGATCTGACAAGTTTTGTTGTGCATAGTTGATGCACTTGTGCTGGTATAGGTTGTTTGGTGGAGGTTGATTGGTATAGGTCGTTACAGGTTGTTGGTCCATGTTGACAGTGACAGGTTGACAGTGGCATTGTTTGATTTAGTGACAGGTTGTCTACAATTGGCATTTATATTGCAAGGCAGTTGGTCAGGGAAAGGAAAGGGGGTTGTAGCCTCCTTTTGGTTGGTGTCGGAGAATCGGGGAGTTGGATATTTCTTCAATTTGGATCCTGAGAACTATGTGGTTGTATCCACCTTCCGGTTGTAGTCAGAGAACATAGGGGGTTGTATCCTCCTTATGGGTGTATCTAGAGAATTGGGGAGTTAGAGAATCCCTTAGGTTTTAACCTCAAAAACTAGGGGATTGGAGCCTCCTTCAAATTGGAGATGGAGTATTGGAAGTTGGTTCTTCCTTGAATGTAATTTTTAAATACATATAAGAAAATAATTATGGGGTTTTCTCCCTCATTGGGTTTCCACGTAAAATAGTGGTGCATTGTGCATTATGTGGTTGTTTCTATTATTGTTTATTATTCATTGATGGATGTTAATGTTATATGATGCAATAAAATATTAATGATGAACTAATGAACATTGTCGAATAAGTTAAAGGAATATACATTGTGGTTAAAATGGATTAATGCATGGTATAAATTTATCATTACTTATTCACCCCCCCTCTCAGTAATCCAACAATTGGTATCAGAGTCGATTCCTTCAAGAGTCAATTAAAGTATGATATGTGGAACATAAGGAGGAGAACCTTTTTAGAGGCACATGTATTCAATTGTGACACGATACAATTCTACAAATAAAGAAAAGACTGCAACGAAGAAGGAATTGAATAAGAATAAAAAAATAACAATGAATTTCATCTGGGAAGGATTACCTAATCTCGTAAGAGAAAAGGTTGGTAAATGTTCATCAGCTAAAGAAATTTGGGAGAAGTTACATAATATCTATTCTTCACCCATCATAGATTCAGATAATGTCAAAGAAGATGCAGGTACAGATCAAGAGGAAAGATGTTCATCATGTCAGAAAGATTTAGAAGAAGAAGATAACGTAATCAACATAAGTATGTTTTTTTTATTTAATTGTGAAAAACACAGATATATTGAAATTCAATGCCTTGAAAGTAATGACACAGAAAATCCAATTGAAATAGAAGACAATTATGAAGAATAAATGATCAGTGATTTAGATGAACTAACGAAAGAAGGAGAAGAAAACAAATCACTTAAGAAAGAACTGATGAAGCAAAAGGAAAGTGTTTAAGATTCCAAAGAAGATCAATAGGTCATCAACAATTTAAGAGCTTACCTAGAAGAAGCCAGAGGAATTGAAGAAACTATAGAATATCAAAAGCAGTGTTTAGAAGCCAACACAGTAGCAAAAAAGGAAGAAGAAGAAAAGAGAGAAAATATACTAACATATCATCCCAAGAAGGAAACCCAATGAATTAAACCAGCTTGAGGAAGAGTTTGGTCAAGAAGAAAAAAGACTTGAAGAAAAAATAATTACATTGAAAATCCAACTTGAAGAAGCAAAGAGAACAGAAGAAGTCATGAAATATCATATAATTAAGAAAGAATAAGGGGTTGAGAAGATTGAAGAAGAAGTTGTGACACTAAGATTCAAATTTTTCAAGCTCAACAAGAACGTTGAAGAGACAAAAACATCCACATCAACAATAGAGAATGAAGAGAAGCATTCTAGGTTGCCAGAAAGGAAGAATGAAGACAAGAGAAAAATTTGTGCCAAGTCATTAAAGGTTCTATGAAGAAGGAAGAGTGAAAGCCACAAAGAAGCCTCAATCATGATCATGATCAGTGAAGGCAAGAATTCAAAAGGACTACACCACAAAGAAGATCATTCACTCCCAGGTATGTAAATTTATTTTATGGTCATTGTTTTTATTGTTCTAAGTTTGGACATAACGTTGCATATTGCAGGGCTTATGAAATGAATGTTCAAGCAATAAAGGCTTATGTGGCCCCACATAATATTGAATGCTACAAATTCCACAACTATGGTCATATAGCCTGAAATTGTAGAAGCGTAATAGTGTCATCCATGAAGAAAGAAACATATATTAGATACACCAAGATTTGGAAAAGGAAATAACAAGAAAAAAAGAAAGTGAATAGAAAATAGGTCCCATAAATCACAAGTCATACAACAGTTCGATAAAAGCAAGTGAAAGAAGAAAAGACTCCAGAAATTACAATACTTTCTATAGTTTGGGAAAGACAAGGAAAGAAAGCAAAAGAAGAACATCTTTCAAGAACCACATTGGAAATCCACAGTAGATCAACATCCTAATAAAGAGAAGGTTTCAAAGATCGTAGTATTTGCAATAGTATGAGAAAGAAAATAAGAATATTTGAATCAATAAAAGGTCTGAGAAATTGTACTTTGACGAATTGTACTGCAAGATGAATCCACAGATAGAAACAAAGAAGTCAGAGTTCAGAGATGTGTTGAGTCTACCAACAAGGATGATGACTACATCGAAAAGGTATTTTTCTGAGCCAACTGACTTGGAGACTCCCTAGAAATATGAATATTAGATAGGGGGAGTTTATGTAGTAGCTAAGACAGTTTAGAGAACCATCTTTTGAGTAGCTTGCAGAGTTCAGGTAGTCAGTTAGCAAAAGTACAGTATGAAAGATTGATTAGTTGCAGAACTGACGACTTCATGATAGTACAATGACATATAGGTCATCATTATGGACACATGTGTAGCAGATTCATGGACAATATGGATAGAGATGTATTAGCAAGAACACTTAGTAGGTTTAGACAGATATATGACAGTGGATTCAGAGATTGGTTCATAAATTGGTTCAAAGAGTCATTCTAAGATAACGGAACATTATCATAATTTATGATAATGACACATGAATATTTGAATGTTTGTTCTTGAATGTTTTTCATATATGTCAATTGATCACACAAGGAATAAATAATGAAAAAAAATCCAAAACGAAGCAGGTATAGGAATCCCTACATGTCATCTACATGACATATTACAAAGAACTCAAGGGAGAGATTCATTAGATGCATCGATAGAGAGTTAGATGTTTGGAGAGAGCACATACACATGATTCGAGGGGGAGTCACGGTCATAGGGGGAGCATGAGAATCATGAATTCAATATTGCATTAGAGTGATACCATTTTCCAAAGAGAGAGAGACTCTTAAGATGCAAAGAGAGAGTAATCAAAGGCTTAAAAACACAAAGGAATTTAGATAATGGAAGTATCCCTAAGAAGTGTTCATTCAAAGGGGAGCATTCCCAAGGAGAGATAACCTTTGCGATTGATGTCAAAGGGGGAGAGATATAAAAATTGATGAGGAGTATGAGCATGAATGTTATCATGACTAAGTGTTGCAATCATTGTCGGTATTTCCATCAATTCCAAAGGGGGAGGTTGTCAGACAGTTGAATTAGGTTGATGGACAGTTGGTTTGAATTATTGGTTGTCATTGATGTCAACCTTTGGAGAGTGATATTGTATATTGATGTCAACCCTTAGTGATTGATGTCAACCCTTGTAGAATTCTCGTAGAAAAAAGGTATGGTTAAGGAACCTGAGTTTGTTTGAGGTATAAAGGCATGAAGATCAGTGAATGTGTAGGTAAGACTATTTGATATGGATAGTACATGTCATGTCATTTTCGGTGATATGTGGAATGTCACATAACTCCTCACAGTTAGAGAGTTATGTCCATGTGAAGTTGGAGAACCATCATGAGTTATCTAGAAGCCCCTAGAAGGTCAAAAAAGTTGACCAGTCAAAGTGGTTAGTCATGGTTTAAGTGTTTTCAACAAGAAAAAAAATAAAAATAAATTATTTGCAACTAGAAGTGGAAAGTTTAATATTTGTGGATAAATTGGTTGTAGGTGGAAAAAGTGGTTAGAAGTGGATTATCCCCAAAAGAAGGAAGTTGGGTAAGTTGGTTAGAAGATAACCCTTAGAGGAAGCTAATTATTCTAGCAAGTATTATTGATAGAGAAAATTCGCGGCAGAAAAATTGCGACAGAAGAACCGCAACAGTATAATCCTGAAAAAAAAACCATGACAACAAAACCATGACAACAAAATGGTGGAAGTAGAATCATGACAGTATAATCAAGAAAGAAGAATCATGACATCAAAACCATGAAAGTAGAATAGCGGCAACAAAACCGCGACAACAGATTTGGCAGCTGTAGAAAGTTGCTAGTCTAGTAACCACATTAGATTTGCATATTAGAATTGTTCCAATTGTTGCATGGTATGGTATAGGTATTGATGATTGATAAAGAATTAAAGGTATGGTTTTGGAACATGTTCTTGTGTAAGGGTTTATGGTATTTGGTTATGGATAGTGTGATGTATTGCTAGAGAACTTTTGATGGTTATATTGGTATATGTCTTTGGTATATGATTGAGATAGATGTTGGGATATATAGTTGATGAGTGGTTCATATGAATTATTGTTTATAACGAAATGAAGGAATATATATAACAATGAAATATACAGAGATATTGCAAAATACACATAAATATTGCAATAAACACAGATATACTATAATGCACAATTTTTAATAATGAGAGAATGTACAGAAACTAAAAAATTACAGAGTGAATGACTCGCTAGAATGGTAGAAGCTTATCTCTAAGGAGAGATGTCATGGCTACAGTAATTTGTAAGAAAATAATCGTTACAATGAGGTTTCAAAGGAATTTTTAACATAAAGAAAATTCAAAACCCTAACCCAAGAAAGTGCAAATCCAACATGTTTGTGGACTCCATTTTGGGTAGTTTGTTTGATCAACTTCCCGTGGGTGTAACTTTGGCATATGATCTCCGTTTGGGTTGCACGATAGCTCATTGGAAAGGTATTGATGAGGATATTCATTTCAAAGTATTAATGATTCCTTAGGAAATTATTGAGGTTTCTAATCACAAAAAAGAATCATTTAGGCCCTTAAAATGGCCCCAAAAGTTTAGGACCCAAAAAAATTCTAAAAATAGTAAATTGCCAAATAGTTCTTTTGAGCCAGTTGGAATAGGTGGGTGGACATTGATATCCACATGGATCAGTCCTCCCTCATTAGGAATAAATTGTCTCCATTGCATTGAGTTGCCGGGGGAGAGGGGGAAGCGTTTTCTAAATCTGAACCTTGGTGAACTACTTGCCTTGCTGGAGAAGTTGTGTTGCTTGGCTTCTAGAAGGTTGTCGAGAACCTAGTGTTGGAAGGGTTGGATCATTTTAACTAGTCTGGATAAAAAAGATGACTATGTGTAGAATGAATATTTGTTCTTTGTTTTAATCTTATCGACCTGCTTCTACTAGATAGAACGTGCTTGGACTGAGGTTACAGTGGTTGGAGTGTCCTTCTGTTCAAATTTTGAACAGGTTATGAAGAGGATGAAATTTGAAGTATGCGACGTTACTTTGTAGAAATGTTTTGCTAGTACAATAGTCAGAACTACCTTTGGTATCCTATAGGGATGATCCCCCAAAGTAACAATGATGCTACGTGGTTGAGACTCATAAACAACATGATCCCTCCTCACATATGGATGGCCTAACAGAACATTACATACTTCTAGTGGGGAAACATCACACAATACCTCATCCCTGAAGGGATTGATATCGTATGACAGGAGACACTATTGGATGACATGAAGATATCATCCCTGGAGAATCCATCCCATGTGGTATGGTTGTGGGTGTGGTGTTGTCGACAAATCCAACTTCTTGATTACCTCTGCTAAGATCAGGTTATTTTGGCTTCTGTTATCAACAATAAAATGCAACAAGGTCCCCTTAACCCACGCCTGTGAATGGAAAAGGCGCTCCCCCTCCATAGGATCCTCTGGTTCCTCTAGTTGGATTGTTACAATTGTGATAGTGGCAGTGGATTCTGCATCAATTATCTATCTCCTTTTATTAGTGTCTCAAATAGAGTCTGATTCGGGGCTCGACTCTATTTCTTTGAGCTCGGCCACCAATGAGTGTTTCGAGCGACATTCATCAGTGTTGTGTCAAGGGATTTTTTGGAAGTCACACCCCTTCTTTTTTGTGATTAGAAACCCTTGGTATCAGACCAGGTTGAAAGTTGGTTGTTTGAGTTTGCATGATTATCAGGGAAAAGCTAAGTCGCAGTAAAGGATATATTCTAGAAGGAGATCCTGAGATTGGATTGAGAACGAGGACATCTCAAAGTGAGAAAATGGCATTAGACGAAGGATTTTCTGAAAGTGAAAGAGAGTTTCAAAATATATTATTTTCCATGTAGGAGATGGTAAAAGTGTTGTATGGTGATTACTTGGAATGAAAGAGATCAGTTCAAGGGGAATCTTCAAAGAAAGCCAAAATTGAAGAAGGAGAGGACCCTCCTAAAACTCCTCCTTCACCTCCTTCATCTCCATCTTCTTCTTCTTATTCAAGTACAAGTTCAAATTCTACTACAAGAAAACATTCTCATAAACATAATCTTGATATGCCATTACTAAAATTGATGTAAAATTTGTTTTACCTATGTATGATGGTGAAGTTAATACTGAGAAACTTGATGATTGGGTTAGACAGATGGAGTCATATTGTAATGTGCAACAAATCAAATATGAGGCAACCAAAATTAGATTGGCGTCACTTTGTCTTGAAGGCACAACTCTCATCTGGTGGAAAAGTAAGATGCAACATGGAACTCAACAAGTTGGTAAGATTTTCCCATCATGGCATGCTTTTATTTCTGCACTTAGAAAATAGTTCTATCCATTATGATATAAAGAAAATGATTTAATTGAATGGAAAAGTATTGAACTAAGAAAAGGATAGTCGGTGTAGGAATATACAGATGAATTTCATAAGATGGCTTTGATGTTAGATGTTCCATTGACTACACAAGAAACTCGTATGAAGTATATAGCAAGTTTTCCTGCTTATATTCGTAATATTGTATTTATGTTTGGACCTACTAATATTTATGAGGTTTTTGTCCAAGAAACATATATTGAAGCAGGAAAAATGAGAGTTAGTGTATTAATGGAATCATCTTCAAAGAAATATGAAAAAGGAAAAGGGAATGGGAAGAAAGTAAATTCAGCGACAGTGAAGGAAGAGAAGCTCTCTTGTAAGCATTGCAAGAAACAAGGGCATGATGATGACCATTTCTAGCAATTTCATCCAGAGAAGAGATTGAAATGGTTCAAATAGAGGAAAGGGAGGAAAAAAGTTGCAACAACAATACGACCAACAAACTTGGGGTATGATTCAGGTGATGAGACTAAGATCACAATGGTTGGTTTGATAGGTAAAATTGGTGATGGTTATGATTCTAGAAGTAAATTGTTTCATATAAGGGTCATAATACAACATACTAAGATCGATACATTGATATATAGTGGATATTAATCTAACTTAATTTCAGAGGAAGTGGTTAAGAAATTGGGATTAAACACTAAGATGCATTACAAACCCTATTCACTAAATTGGATAAGAAAATATCATAAATTTCCCATAACACAACAATGTATCATAAAGTTTGCAATTACATGTAAGTATGTGGATGAATTAATATGTGATGTGGTGCCACTAGAAACATGTGGAATGGTCTTATGAATACCTTATTTATATGATCGCAAAGCAATATTCTTCAAGGAACATAATATATATCACTTAACTAAAGAGGGGACATAATATGTTGTACATGCTAATCACATAAAATCAAATCAATCTCTTCTAACAATGGAACAATTAAGGAAGGAAACTTATGCAAGAAATATACACCTATAATTGTGCCAAGTAAAACAATTGATCTTAAGCATGAACATGAGATGGTTGTAGAATGGAAGTTCAATCATACTTTGCTTCAAGATAAGTTAATTTAGTGCAAGCATATCAAACATATGGGTTCAGGTTCAGTCATATTTCTGATGCTATCACTGCTAATGTTTTCTACATGGATGCTAGTGGATTCAATAAGATGTGAATGGGTTCAAGTGGCTAACAATATGATTTCAGTTGTCACGATTATTATGCAATTGATTATGATGTGACAGATGCACATGACATCGTTTAAAGATAAAGGACAAGTGGGGAGGCTTATCCTGCACTTGATGACTGGTTAATATCATTTTGGAGGACCAAAAGGTCTTAGTGGGGAGGTGTGATCCAATTGGATCCAGAAAGGCATAAAAATATAATTTCTCAGAAACAGACGAAACCAATTCCATTATGTAGGGCTTGTCCTTTTGATTCCACCCATATATATTTTTTCGACAATGGACATTGTATGGATGTTGACGTGGCACTGTACGAATGATGACATGGCACTGTAAATATGTTGATGTGGGGGTTGATTGGGAAATGACGTGGCCATACATATGACATGTGGCATATGACTATGCAACAATGATGTGGCTCAAACCAATGGCGAGGTGACACGTGGCTAACTGTTGCTAAATCTGGCTAACTGTCACTAAATTTGGCGGAGTCTGGCCTATTTATCCGAGCATGGAAATCAATAAAAAATATATTTTTGGCACGCAATTCGATAATGTATGAACTGTACGGATCTGACAGGGTGCAACATTAGGATTGGTGTCGAGGAGAGGTCCCGAGGGACTATTCAGAAGCAAGTCAAGTTTATCCTCAAAAGTTGCAGAATTTTGAGGGGATTCTGAATATGGATTATGTTTTTGCATCCGAGTACCTGAACAAAAAAGTGCTTCTAGATCCCAAGGTGTTGAGCCAAGAATAGTTGAATTCATACTCAAAAGTCTTAGAATTTCCTGTTCCAGCCAATGGTGATGTTTGTTTCTGTTCAAGAGTTGTAGATCTAAAAGGTGGTTTCAAGAGTTGTTATGCAAGCCTTTATTTTGTATTCTTAAATCATTGAAGATTAATAAGAAGCCTTCCCCACTGAGACAAAGGCCTGAAGACGTAGGAAAACGTGTTTCAAACTCCATTATCAATGTTGGTGTTATGGTTTATTTTTTTTACTTATTATATGGCTGTAACATTATTTAATTAAGCTTCTTCTCTTAATTCCTAAATGGCATATCAACTCATGCATAAAATAAACCATAGTCTTTAAAATATCAATTTCGGATCACCAAGTGATGAGATGTACAAAAAATCCATTTTGGTTTGGATGTACCTGTGTAGAGCCCCAAGCTATTTCAGAACCAGATGCTACTCAGAGTCTTTGATACCCAACTTGGTGCACAAGGTATGGAAGGTATTGGTGAACTGTGACATTGTTTGGTTCTGCTTTTGATGCAGTGTGGTCCATTTCATGTACTGGTCATCATAATTTCTCACAGGGTAATATTGCTCCCTGACCACATCCATAAAAAAAATTCCAAGTGGGCTCAACCCCAAATATTCCAGACTCCTCTGTGGAAATTTTCTCCCAGTAAGTTTCCCACCAATGTTTGACATGGGTGAGAGCCTCAAGGAGCACAAAGGTGATCTTTTCTCTGTCGAAAAAATTGTGAACATAGAAATAACCTTCTAGCAAATTTAACCATTTTTCGAAATCATCTGCATTGATTTGACCTTCAAATATGGGAATATCAAAACTAACTTTTACCTCGAATGGGGTAGTGTCTCCAAAATGACTACTTGACGAAGACACTCATGTTATTGTCGAAAATCGTTGAAGGATTTGGAAAAAATTATCCAACATCGCGTTCCTCTGTTGCGTGAGGGCTTCTGCAAGGAACCACTTGATCGGATCTTTTTCTCCCACGTCTCTCTTTTATTCCTCCATGGGAGGTTTATTCGGCTGATGAGAGAGGTTGTCCTCAAGGGAAACTAGCTCGAGACCCAACACTCTGTACCATGACCTCGTCAGGGGCATGCACTAAGAAACGAAAATGAGCATCCTGCTCTGATACCATTAATATGGATTATAGTTTAGAACGAAATGAAGGCAGAGATATACAAATTAAATATACATAGATATTGCGAGATAAACAAAAATATTTCAATAAACACAAAGATATAGTAGTGCACAATTTTTATTAATGAGAGAATGTACAGAAACTAAAAAATTACATAGTGAATGACTCACTAGAATGGTGACAACTTATCTCTAAGAATATATGTGATGGCTACACTCATTTGCAAGAATATCATCGTTACAATGAGTCTCCAAAGGCATTTTTAACATAAAGAAAATCCAAAACCCTAACTCCAGAAGATGAAAAAACAATAGGTTTGTGGACCTTGTTTTGGGTAGTTTGGTGTATCAACTTCTCAGGGGCGTAACGTTGCCATACAATTTTTGGTTGGGTCTCACTATATCTCATTGGAAATTTATTGATGAGGAGCTTAATTTCATAGGCGCAATCATGCCTTTGGCGATCATTGAGGTTCCCCATCGGGAAAAATCATTGTTGATCTAGGATCTTTTCATCGAAGTGACTTATAAATAATTGTATTAAATGAGGATAAATTAAAGTGCACCATAAAGAAGGAAAATATCAATAATGAAGAGACATAAGAATCAAATCTGAACACAAAAAATTGATAACAGAGTTTGTCCTTGGTGGACTACGTCTCTGGGTCCTTCTCTCAAATGGGTAGGCCTTTTTATTAACTCAGCAAAATAATTTGGCAAAATACATAAGTATACCTCATTTTGGAATTAAACTATAGAAGATTTCTCATAACAAAAAACATACAACACCATTGAATTCATGGCATTAAATTACGCAAAAAATGACTGTCTCCACAACTCAATCCTACTCTGGCACTCCCGGGCCCTTGATAAATCTCATCTCGATTTCTGTTCCTCCTCTCTGCAATTAATTCTCTATATTGTGTCTCGAAATTCATGCTTGATCATACTATCAAGCACCCTCCTCTTCCATTCTGTGGGAAAACTCATATTTTAATAAAAAAGTGGGGTGGAATAACCAATGAAGTCCGTTGGCCCAACGCTGGTGGATGTTATTTTTAAGGTGTTGGATAGGGGGAGGTCCCGGGGTCTTGCCTGCTGGCCTCCCCTTTTGGGTTATTGTTGTAACAATGCATATATATATATATATATATATGGTTTCAAACTTCTCCAAGTTTGGAGTGTTGTTTGGATCTATCAGAGCTTGTATTTTGGCCCTCATATTTGGCGGGGCTCCACCAGAATTGGTGGCCCATTTTTTTTTATTTTTGAAAATCCAGTTTCGGGCCCTTATTGGGCATTTTCCTACTACCATGTGGCATCCCATGACTAGGCCATGTGGCAGCCAACCATTGGCCAACACTAACCACTTGCATAGTCACCTTCCATGTCACCTGCCACATTATCCTTCCATGTCATCGTATAGTCTTCCACATGGTTGTACAGACTGCCATGTGGTGCTTTTTCATTGGTCCAAGGATTGACCCAAAATTTCTGAAAATGAGTGACACATGGCAGCCTTTGGTGTTGTCGCGTCACCAAGATGACGTCAGCATGACATGTGTTACCCTATGTGTGTGCTGGTACATTGTAAGGATGCTGACATCATTTGTACTGATGATGATGTTAATAGTACAGATGTTGACTCATCCTTGTTGATTGGGCTAGGTTGACCAAAAATTTGACCACGAATATCTTTTGATCTATAACTTTGTTTCACGAGATGTTTATTTCATTGGAAATCTTGCGACGCTCTATTCACGATGATTCCAATTTCACTGAGTTTTGAGGAATTTGAATTTTTTTCCTTTCTATGTTTGTTGAGGCCATTCTGAGCTTCCTGAGTTGCTTCTATGAATTTTGAGTTGTCCTCAGTCTTCGTTGGATCCTTTTAGGATCAAACCTCCCCACTGAGAGATATCTTTCATCAATCAATAGATAAGTGAGGGAAGAGTTCCCTCAACTTGTCCTTCTCAATCCACTTTGCCTTTCTTGGATCTGTGCCCTTTAAGCCTACTCAAAGATAATCAACATCACCCCTACGCGAATTCCTCGTCCTTCTATCCAATATTTTATCTTCCTTTAAATCATCCAAGTAATCAAGAGAAATCTCATCAACTGAAGGTATTGAGACTTCCTCACCTTGATCCATGATCATGGGAGGCTCAAAAAGTTTAAAGTTCTCTACATTTACAATTGAGTAGATCTACATATAAGGTGGAAGATCTAGACAAAAAGCATTGGTACCACTTTTCTCCAAAATAGTGAAGGGTCCATAATGGATGGGCTTGAGTTTCGTTCCTTCACCCTTCAATATTTCCTTGTTGATGTGAAGCCATAACTAGTCTCCAACCTATAACTGATGATCAACCCTGTGTTTGTCATGACAAGATTTATACTGTGCTTGACTTTTATCCAATTGTTCTCTAACTGCTTGGTGTACTTACTAGATCCTCTAGATGAACACGCAGGATCTGTCTTCATTTATTTCTTCATTTGAGTCGGCATCTCTCCCATAAATCAAGTCCAAAGGAACCTTAGGTAAATACCAAAAACATGTCTCAAAAGGTGAACAATGAGCGGAGGAATGTAAGGCTCGGTTGTAAGAATGTTGTACATAGGGTATATGTTCATCCCATAACTTGGGATGCCTGGTGTAGTAGCCTCGAAGCAAAAGTACCATTGTTTGGTTAACAACATATCTTTGTCCATCGGTCTGTGGATGGAAATAAGTGCTCCTCTTCAACTTGGTGTCCATCATTCTCCACAAATTTGTCCAAAAATCCCCAAGGAATTGAGTATCTCGATATGAGATAATGGATGTAGGTAACCCAAAGTGAACCCAAACATAGTGAAATAAGAGATTAGAAATCTGCTCAATAGTGATCTTATATTTACATGGCATTAAGATACACATCTTGTTGAACCTATCCACTACAACATACAAATAATCATGACCACTTTTCGACATTGGAAAACCCCCTACAAAATCCATGGAGATACTTTCTCATGGATGGGATGGAACATGCAGTGGTGAGTATAGACCTAGTTTTCTATTAGTGGGCTTACAAGTATAACACATCACACACCCCTTTACATATTTAGTTACAATTGTTTTCATCTGATGCTAGTAACAAAACCTCCTCATATGAGCCATAGTTTTTCCTACCCCAAAATTCCCAAACACAAGAGAAGTGTGGGTTTCTCGTATTACATGGACTCATTCATTTGTAGGAATACATAGCTTTCCAAGATGGTAGAGTAGTTTTCTCTGCAGACAATAGTTCTCTACCTGTGTACCATGGTTAGCTTCTCATATACTTCTTTAAAATCTCCATCAATGGCATATTTTTCCACATAGTTGTCATGAGATAAAAAAACATTCTTCAAAATAATAGAAGCAACAATAGGAGGTCTAGAAAGCATATCAACTACCTTGTTACTCGTACCCTTTTTGTACTTGATTACCAAATTAAATTGTTGTAGTAAACCCGACCATCTGTAATGTCGATATTGTTGCAGTTTGGTTTTTGCTTGGAGATACTGTAAAGGTTGATGATCTGTATTTATGATTTTTTCCTTCCCTAACAAGTAGTTCTTCCATTTCTTTACGCTTTGAACTAATGCATACAACTCTTTATCATATGTAGGATAGTTAACAAAATATTGCTTTAAAGTTTCATAGCGGTAACAGATAGGCTTACGATATTGCATCAATACTGCACCCATGGCATATCCATTGGAATTTGTCTCAGTCTTGAAGGGTTGTTGAATATTCGAGAGTGCTAATACTAGTGAGGTACTGATATTTTCCTTCAATGTATCAAAAGTTTTTTGTTTCATTCCTCCCCACTGAAAAGTGTTCTTCACACTGGTTAATTGATGCAAAGGAGCTGTTGTAAAAGAGAAGTTTGAAATGAATCTCCTCCAATACTAGACTAAACCTAAGAATATTTGTATCTCGATTACACTTTTGGGCTTATGCCAATTTACAATTACATCAATATTGGAAGGATCAATTTTCAATTGTCATCCTCCTACAATATGAACTAAGTACACAAGTGCAGTCTTACCAAATTCACATTTGGACAATTTTACATACAAATTTTCTCTTTGCAAAGTATCCAATACTTTCTTTACATTCCTTACATGTTCATCCCAAGTCCCACTGAATATAATAATGTCTTCTAAATATACAATCACAAAATTATCTAGAAATGGATTGAATACATCATTCATCACACGCATGAAGGTTGTCGGAGAATCACAAATTCCAAATGACATAACTAACCACTCAAAAAATCCTTGTTTGGTTTTAAAGGTACTCTTCCATGCATCTTGTTCTGCAACCCTGATCTGATGGTATCCACTGTGCAAATCCTACTTAGTGAAATAAACAACATTCTTTAACTGATCAAGTAAATCATCTATATGAGGAAGAGGGTATCGATTTTCCATCGTGATTTTATTTAAGGCCCGACAATCGACACACATTTAAGTTGTGCCATCTTTCTTTGGCACCATCAT
>JZKD02S0329016.1:0-19372 GCA_000966675.3 Picea glauca
TATATTTTTATTTATCTGAAACTAATTGTTTGGGGATTTGAATCTTCCCAATGATTGTAATAATTTTTTTTGACTAGTTGACTCTTCAAAATCATTGATTGGGGTGCTTGCCTCATCTTCAAAAACTATGTCTTTCCAAAAATCAGATATCTTATTCAAAGTTGTATTGAAATCGAAGGAGTGTGAGGAATTGGTACAAGTTATTGTATGTCTTGTGAATGTCATTGATCGTGCATGGATGATTTATGAAGCAAGTAAACCATACTTTAGTTGTCCCCATGTCAGTGAAAGCCACCCTCTAGGTCTCTAGTAGGGCCAAAAATTGTGTTGGTGATGCCTTGCTTGTCATTTGTAGTCCATAAGAGGCATTGCAAAAGGATTCCATTAAGGGTATCATTATGTCATAATGCTTGCTTCTTGTCTAGAATGATTTTACTAAGAAAAAATCAAAGATGTTGCTAAATCATTTGAGGAATGCTTACTTAGCTTGATCATCATTGTCAACCTTTTTCCTAATTTATTTGGTGCCAATCTATACCACCAACAAATGATCACGCCCCCATTTTCATAATGGTCTTGGATACATTATTCCAACATTTTGCATGTTGAGTACTACTCCTGATAAATGATGATGGCACCATGTTTAGGTGAATATGTTGGTAATTTACCCCTAAAAATGACATGACCTTGGGTTGTTACTATTGTATCCTAATAGGAGAAACAATGGCATTGGGATCTCTTCCACAATTCACTCCATTATGTTTCTACTACTAAGGAGTGTTTTTTTGGGAAGAGGAAACATTCATTGTTGGCATTCCAATTGCAAAAGTTTTCCCTCATGTTGTAGTTAGGGAGAAAGTACGAGAAGTTGCCAGTAGATCCTCACATAGAGAAATGCACGTTATATCATCATATATAGAAGCACACAAGCATACAGATAGACATACACAATAGTGGGAGAACCATCAAATCATTTTATTAGATGAAGCCAAAACAACCTTTGTCTTTCCATTACATAATGATGTATATGTGTATGTGTGTTGTACAATTATTAGTCGGTTACATTAACTGTCGCGTCGGTCGACTCTAATTGCCTATTCGACCGACTTCCCTAACTGACTACTATAGTCAACTCGATTAGAAGGTCTAGTCAGAAAAACCGACTAGCCCCTACAACATCTCCCCCCCTCAGTTCCTTGCTCGTCCCAAGCAAGAGGGGGACTGTGACAAAAATAAAATTACAAAATTTTCTACTATGTCCATCTTCTGAGGATATTACAAGATGGGAATAAAAGGATGCCACCATCATTTGTTACTATGGTGGCGCCATGTTACTATGGTGGTGCCATCTACAGGTGCCTGAACAATGACCTGCAATGCCTCAACCACGCTACCCAAACCCTCATGATCATTCGCATATGTAATCAAATTATATGACAAGTCCACTGATGCGATTATGTCACTATGCTCCATAGCCAAGAACAACTTGGAATCTCTCTCATTATTAATTTGGCAGTTATGCAATTGTAAACATAGGACTAGGCCATCATTTTCCTTCAATGATTCAAGAGCAACAGTGTATCTTTGGACCATTTGCAGGTGAGTTGTCAAGAATATCAATGCTTCCAAAGTCTTGTTTTACAGACTCTGCAACTTCCTTTTGACAAATAGCGTTGACAATGTTTAATAAGCTTGAGTTCTATCTCAACACATAACACTTCGATTTGAGCGTTGAATGTGACTGGTGTTACACTTGGACGACTAAAGAATCCTGTGTTTTGACATTTGGTTACTTACCCAGACACCTGTAGATGATATGGATACTGAAATTTGGGCTCGGCTACTATTTTCCATTCAGAAGATATATCCCACATGCGGTAGTCAAAATTTTATTAAGCATTTAAATATACCATTGTTCATAATATACATATATATAGTTGCGTTTTGCATAAATACATCTTGTGGGCTCCTCCCTTCGGTGGTTTGGCGTTTCGTCTTGACAATGCATGGTATGCTATATGACTTTAACTCTTCGGTGTCTGTTGTGTCAATTGGTGTTTAAACTTGGAGATTGGACTAGGCCCCATTGTTTTACAATAACTTCTTCTAAGCCCAAGATTTTTATGAAATAATAGAAGCCTTAATCTTTTTTTTTAGAAATAAACGTCACGAGTTGAAGTAATTTTTTTAGAAGTCTGTCAATCTTAAGAACAAGAACCATCATTCATGTAACATTTATCATTTCTATAACATTGTATTATGACCCAAGCTAAAAGATATAATATTATGATCCAAGCTAAAAGATATAACTTTTTCTTAAGAACAAGAACCATCATTCATGTAATATTTATCATTTCTATAACATTCACGAGTTCAAGTATTATGACCCAAGCTAAAAGATATAATATTATGATCCAAGCTAAAAGATATAACTTTTTGTGGAGAACAATGATTTTTTTTTTTAAGAAATAATAGAAGTCTGTCAATCTTAAGAACAAGAACCATCACTCATATAATATTTATCATTTCTATAACATTCACGAGTTCAAGTATTATGACCCAAGCTAAAAGATATAATATTATGACCCAAGCTAAAAGATATAACCTCTAGTGGAGAACAATAGAAATTTTGGTAGCTAAATTTTGGAGTACCACAGATCCACTCATGTGACTTGAAAACTTGTTCATCATTTCATCATGCGACCTAGAAACCTGTTCAACAAAGATATTACTAGTTACACTTGGACTTGGATTTGGCATTCACAAGCTCAAGTAATTTTTTTAGAAATAATAGAAGCATGTCAATCTTAAGAACAAGAACCATCACTCATATGATATTTATCATTTCTATAGCATTCACAAGTTCAAGTATTATGACCCAAGATAAAAGATACAACCTCTTGTGGAGAACAATGGAAATTTTGGTAGCTAATTTTTGGAGTACCACAGATCCACTCATGCGACCTAAAAACATGTTCATCATTTCATCATGCGACCTGGAAACTTGTTCAACATAGATATTACTAGTTACACTTGGACCTGGATCTGGTAAGCAAGTGCCAAAAGTTTTATGTTGATGATATAAAACGTATTGAGAATTCTGACTAGCACTCATGAGACCTGAAAACCTGTTCAACATAGATATTACTAGTTACACTTGGACTTGGATCTAGTAAGCATGTGCCAAAAGATTTATGTGGATGATCTAAAACGTATTGGGAATTCTGACTAGTTGCAACCGACTCTGTCTTGAACTACACGTTCATATTTGGAGATTACTTTGAGACTATGAATCTTTTTCCAAAGGTAGAGGTGATAGGTCTATAATTAACTCTAATATTTTGACCAAGCTACCAAACAAATACTTCTCAACCGATCCACATGCTATCACTTATTTATTTTTCCACTTTTCTACATTTCATGTTTCTATTTTTCATCAAGGTAATGTCAATGTAGGCACAAATACACATTCCCCCTAATGTTGTGTTCTCCTCCAACCAAATAGGCTTGCAAAGCGACACAAAATTGATGAAGGATTAAAAAGTTGGACGAGTAAAAATTTTGCGCTAACATTTGGCTCCATGGGGGATTGCACGCTCCCTGTGAGCTGCCAAGAACCTTCAGACGAGATGCATTATTCATTTCTTTCATGCAACCTATAGTCTGTCTATGATGTGCTACAATCAACCGGAGCTGTAAACTGTGAATTGTTCAAGCCTTGAGAGCATTTCTGCTCATTATTGAAAACTAAAACACCTGCACACTACAAACCAAATGTTCACATAACGATCTTATTCATACACACTCCTACACTAACCAGCAAGAGGCAAGATGGTCATGTAAAAAAATAAAATCCAATGTATAAATGTAATCATTTTACTAACAACATGGTCTTCTTCCTTGTAGGTGAATGAAAACATGCAGGAAAACAATGATTTATACAACATAAAATGAACGAGCAACCAATAATTACATCTGTAAACTAAAATCCTGCCCAAAATTGAAACATTGGAGGCATTTAAAAGATACAACTCCATGCAAAAAGACACAGGATCATGAAACTCAAGACAAGACATTTTCAGCTGGTTAAGAAGACAATCTTGCTCCTTTGTGAATGTTCATTCATCAATAAAATTGTTGCCCTCATATGCTCCATAGCTACTCATATGTTCTTTTATGTCCTTTACAAGTCCAAGTGCGTAAATTATAAACATGAGCTCGTTGATCCTTAGAGATTTCTGCTCATTAATGGGTGATAAAGAAAATTTTAATTGTTGATGTAACTCTTCCTTATCTTCTTCACTCTCATATACTGGTTGGTTGCTAATAAGCTGCATATGTGCTTTTGTAAATATATTCTCTTCATCATCAGAGTATTCACCAAGGATAGGTTGATCTTTGTCAACATTTGGGACACAAATTTCATCAGAGGAATGATTTTTAGAGACATCTGTTACAAGGAAAAATGCATCTACTGCATTGTTGCCAATTTATTCATCATAAGAGCAGTCAACGAAATTTGCTTTAAACACTCGAAAACTAGGAAATGAATGATATGATTTTTCCTTGATTTCTTCAACAAAAACACCTATTTCATCCTTAAAATCTGAGGAAATAGCTATTGTATACTATAAATTATTTTCAAACTCCTCACAACAATTCTCAAATAGAAATTCAGCTGAAAAATGCCTCTTACAATTCTCATTAAATGCAACATGGAAATATCTCAAGGAAAATATGTTGGAAGAAGGAAGAGAAAAATACCATTCTCGTGCATCACCTTTTAAAGAGTACATGGACATTTTCATGAACACATCCTCATGATGTATGTCTAGTTGATTCATGCATTGATGAAATGTAATGAGATGTTGAGTAGGATTGTTCCCCTTGTCTTCTTTGAAAGTAGGAAGGTAATCCATCCATTCTGACGGAGGAGGCACTAGATTTGGAAAACCAGGGATAGCTAAAAAATTGAGAGGTGAAAACCTCCATGTCAAGATAGCCTCCATAGCCTTTGTCGTCCTGAATTAGTGAAGTCACCAATGGATTCTTCCTTCATGGATTGGAGTCGTCAGGTGAATGATGCAGTCTGTATTATGTGACCAATGCGTGTTCACCATCAAGTGTTGTTTATGATCATTGTTGTTCTCCTAGGGAAGATGTATTCATGTCTTCGTGTCTTTGCTCCCCGACAACGACGCCAAAAATGTTCGCACTAGGAGTTATTCTTAGACTACTTTAAGAACAAGCATAATACCCATTTGAATATTGGAAAATTGAATGATTAAATAAGGTTTTGTTCTTGGTGGATCAGCAAGACTCTACGAGAAAGGGAAAGGGAAGTGTGCTAATTGTAGATCAATGATATCCATTGGGAAATGGAGTCATAAAAACTCTACTCATTGAAGGCAGTCAAACTGCATATTAGAAAAATAGCTTGCATGATGATGGATGAAAGAAAGAAGGAGAGGATAACATATAAGTGACCAAATCAGCCTCACATCCCACTCAACTAATTACATCCACTGGTTTGAGTATTCACTGATTGGAAATCCTTTCCAACAATGAATATGAATGCTTAAAAATAACATGTAATACACTTCTACAACAAATCCTTTACCAAAGAATTCTCATAACATGATAGTACTAATCAAACCTACATTAACAATAACCATATTTAAGCAAGATGAAAATGTAAATAAACAACAAGGAAAACACAATCGGATATGAAAGATCTCATGAATCTTCAATAACAGTCTTGATTATAGAAAAATGTCCCTCAGGCCCTTCTCGGGTCTCAATACCGAACCAAGCACCAAGTCCCTTCCATCCACCTATATATCCTACTATTACATTATGCTCTAAAGACTCGAACTTTCCATCCTTAGCCCAAAATAGTAACATGTTACAAAACATAATGACTTCTGTAAACTAACCTCTAACTTCTAGGAAAGAGTTACAAAAAGATAATGACATGTGTAAATCCCTTCCTATTTTTAGGATAATGCTTCAACTTTGGACTCATTTACTATTAGGAGGGAAAGGAATATATTTGGTTGTTGATCTGTCATATATTGATGAGTCACTTTAATTTGATGCACCACCAGTCCATTTGGAATGCCAAATTTGATGAATATATTGAATTCACGAAAAACTAGGAACTTAATTCGCAGTGTCGAGACATGGTTCACTGTGAAATGCATTCTACAACACTTTCACAGTGTAAGCTTGCTGTGAAAGTTTTGTTCCTACTGTGTGCAGTTTATATTGATGATTCTGGCCTTTCTCTTTGGCTTCAAATTCTAAAAGGTGTCATCCACTATATAAATCAATATATAAGAGAGAGGATCCTAGGACCCAACTTCATGAACTCCGATACTGTATCCACTAATGTCTAAAAAAATATAGATTGTGTGAATACATGAATGGATGCTTCATCAGTAACAGGATGTGGAGTTGACATTGTCAAGAATCTATGCAAGATGAAAAAATACAACCTTATCTCCATGTTGCAAGGAGGTAGCCATATAAAAGTTGAAACACAAACTATTCCATTATTGAAAATTTTTCTTGTAGTTACTTCTCTAATTTTTGTTGCATCAATACCAT
The DNA here is from genome assembly GCA_000966675.3 of Picea glauca. Lineage (NCBI taxonomy): Eukaryota > Viridiplantae > Streptophyta > Pinopsida > Pinales > Pinaceae > Picea > Picea glauca. Next base: position 6,610 of record JZKD02S0329016.1, read on the forward strand.
CAATTTTCAAAACTGATCATTTCTCTGTTGCAATAATTGTATCAGGCCCAGTAACTAGTGGATAGCAAGGCGAACAATAAGAAGTCGAGATACCTCCTTGGATATTAATATCAAGCATATGAATATATTTTTGTCTTCAAAAGTGAAACTTAAAGCTCCAATGCAACTGTGGCTTCCACACGATTTGAGACAAATTCCAACATCCCACACGATGTCAGAATTTGAGGATGCTCGAGGAAAAATACCACTACTCTACAAGAATTTTTTAGATATGTCAGTGATAGTTCCCTGGATATAATGGGTATTATTTCTTCCCCTGCTAAAGAGGCCCCTTGAAAGGGTAGAACATAGAAGGGTACCAGTGATACAAATGTTGATAAACTGGAGGTTTCCAATCCTACCACCCTTTAGTCAGGTGGCGAAATATATGGCAAGCAAGGTTGTGAATGACCATACCGAGGAGAAGAATATATCTCTACACAACATGAGTTTTCTCACTCACAACATTAATAGATAACCTGCATATGCATAAAGTAAGCATGGATAAACCTTCTTCAATTGCCTCAAACATTCACAGAAGATCATTCTGGCTTGTCGATCCACTCCATGATTTGGCATGTTGATCATTCCGAGTGACAGTTCAACCAATGCTTCCAGATGGTGCAATGCTATATGAAGAATATCGACCACAATCATTAATGAAATGGATGCCACCATAATTTTTTCTTTCAATAAATATGTTACTATGGAACCATCTACAAGTGTCGGAACAATGACATCCAACACCTCAACCATGTTGGAATACTGAGAGAGGGGGGGCGGGTGAATCAATATTACGCTTTTCAACAAGTAGCAATTACTTTTATATTTTTTTAATTACCACAATAGATCAACAATGGACTTGTTTGTAAAATCAATTATATAAATATAATTAATAGGAATTACAAGGCTTTTACGAAGAATAGTGAAGGAAACCAATCCTTTTTAGAGCACCAACTCTAGGAGACACAAATCCCCTTCTTCAGGGAGCCAACCCTAGGAAGCACCAATTCCCTTTTTTTAGGGCACCAAACCTAGGAAGCACCAACTCCCTTGTCTTTAGGGAACCAACCCCAGGAAGCACCAACTCCCTTAAATTACACTTACTTAGTAAAGGATATGAATCCTTTCATGCTCCTCCCTTCCACTCTCACTTCATTAGAATCACTAGTTCTTCTTCTTGGACTCTACTTATGTTTTGATCTTCTGATCTAAACTACAGAGACACTTCCTTCTCACCATTATTTCTTGTTTATATAATATTCCAACTAGTGTGAGCTATGAAGCATTGTGTCCCTTTGTTTGGACCATCACACATATTCATTTTAAATTAACAATAATCTCTATTATTATTCAAACACTATCGTGAAGGTTTTTTAATTTAGTGAGAGTGATTTTCATACATAGATCACACCATTTCTTTGCAAATATTGTAGAAATTGAATTCTACAGAGGCAGTTCCTTCAAATCATTTACATGTGACCATATGCACAAAACCACATGCTTATTAATTTAAGCGATGTTTCCAGTGCTTCACCTCTTCATGTGTTCATAGCCTGTGACCGGGGGTTGGAACCTAGTCCTACAGACTTTGGCCTTCGACCATTTTCTTTCTCATCCAATATTTCATAGTTTCAACTCCTCGAAGTGGTCACCTCTCACAAGGGTCGCTCTGATGGTTGGCGTGATTCCTGGAAACAAATCAACGATCTAGATCCATTCCTTACTTATCATTTTACTTCTTAATCCAATGACTATGAATTAATCCAAGGTTGAGATGGACGACCACTATTTACTTCAGGAATTTGGGACTCCGGAGCTTCGAAGGTCCAGGTAATCATGGCTTCAATTTCCTCTGGAGTTGGTTAGCGCTGAAGTGGTCAACATGGGAATGCTTACATATCTTTCCACTATGTTTCGATCCAATGGTCATGTGAGAATCCAAAGGATCTTAGATCAAAGACCAACTTTAGTTCATGACTTTGCGCTTCAGCACTTTGAGCAGCTAGTGGTGGTAGACATTGGTTTCCCTTGAAGGAAATACTCTCAGAGTGATGTAACTTGCTGACATCACTAATGATGTGGAACTAGCTGAGTGTTTTCCACGTGTAATCTAGATTCATGATTTATGTAACCTAAAGTGCCATCTGAACCTAGACACTTGTCACCATCTGATTGCACCATGTGTCCTTGATAACATGGATCTCCTGATGTGTTGATGGTCATAGGTTCATATAAATCATTGATCCAACGACTGTGATCAGTTCTTAGATCAATGGTCTAGATTCATTTCGGCCATTCGTGACTCCAGGGCTCCGGACTACTCGAACTCTGAGAGGTTCAATCCCTCTAGAGTGTATTTCGTCGAAGTAGATTAGACGATCAATTTTTGATCTGCAGTTGAGTGGATGGTATGCACAACCTCAACAAGGCGTTTTGTTAATGGTCTTCTCATTGTGCGCTTTTTAGTATCTTAACCATGAATCTTCCTTCTTGAAGGACGGTCAGATCTTACTTCGGAGCTTCGACTCTCTAGGACTCCGAGTTACTAGAACTTCGAGGTAGTTCAATCCCTCCAGAGTAGTTACCTAATGACTAAGTCATGATACTATGATTACTTTTTGATGTCGGTTGTTTAGTACACCTTACACTATCCTTCCACTGCTCTTGATCTAAGGGTCATGATTCATCCTGGAGTAGATCAACAATCAGGGATGATTGCAGAGTCCTAACTAACACGATGTTTAAAACCATCATCGATTTCCTCAATGGAAACTGGTCGTTGGTAGTGGAACCGATGATCTTGCCGAATCTATCGATGGACAATCTAGGAGGATTGTAGAGGTTAAACATGCACAGATGTTAGTTTTTCCTCTGATCTCTGCAATTTCTCTCCACTGTAGATCTTACTTGTGCTGATATGATGGTCATGAATTAATCAGGTGTTGATATGACATTCCTTCTCTACGGTTCCCAGATCGGATGACGGTTGTAACATTCTCCTAAATTCATCCTTCGATGGCCATGATCTAGTTTGATTCCTTATCGAACGACTCTTGTGCGTTATCTCTTCTGAGCTTCGATTAATTTTCTTCCTTCTGATATGTTCATCGTTATTTCTTATGAGATTTTAATAATGTTCTTCTACACCTTGTTTGTCATTAATGACAATTCATCATAAAAACTCATCATCACATCACAACGATCTTCGACTGTTGACATCAATGACAACATATCAATGAAAATATGTCGAACAATCTCCCCCTTTGTCATTGATGGCAAACTTTTTCTTTTTGAAATTTCTGCTCTTATCAATTTCCTCCCCCTTTGAAAACAATGGTAGAGGGATATTTCTTCACTCCCCCTATGGAAATCCTCCCCCTAACCATGTTCCCCTTCTGATACGATTTTATGGTTTTTAATGAGGTTTTTGAATTACTCCTAATTTCTTTTGAAGATTTTCAAAAGTACTCCTAGTTAAAGGTTTTGTAAAAATGTCTGGAATCTGTTCTTTGGTGGCTACATACACTATTTTAACTATTTTTTGGGTGACCTGATCTCTTAGGAAATGGTATTTAATTGGGATGTGTTTGGTTTTAGAATGAATTACTGGATTTTTAGATATGCTTATGGCACTAGTGTTATCACAATTAATTGTAATGGGATTATCATATCTTATTTGTAAATATTCTAATTTTTTCTTCATCCAAAGAACTTGTGTGCAACAAGATGCAACAACAATGTATTATGCCTATGTTCTAGATATTGATGTGGATGTTTTCTTCTTACTTAGTCATGCTACCAGATATTTTCCTAGAAAAAATGCTCCTCCACTGGTTCTTTTTCTATCATCTATACTACCGACCCAATCTGCATCAGTGTATGCAGTTAGATTGAAGTCTTTATCTTTTGGATACCATAATCCAATTTCTAAGGTGCCTTTAAGATATATGAATATTCTCTTTACTGCATTTAAGTGAGTTTCTTTAGATGTAGATTGGAATGTCCCCACGAGTCTTACAACCTATATGATATCAGGTATTATTGTTGTTGAATAGAGAAAACTTCCAATAATTTATATGTACATCGTTTGATCCACTTTTGGTGAATCATCTTCTGGGCTTAGTTTACATCCAATGACCATGGGAGTACTCATAGGTTTATTGTCCTCCATTTGGAATTTCTTTATAATTTCTTTGACATATTTGGCTTGGGAAACAAATATTCCATTTTCTGTTTGATTTACTTGTAAACTTAAGAAAAAGGACAGTTCTCCCAACATAGACATTTCACATTCTTCTTGAATTTTGGTTACAAAGTTTCTTCTTAGTGTAGTAATATTACTTCCAAATATGATGTCATCTACATATACCACCACAACAATCATGTTTTGATATTCAATTTTGATGTATAAGTTTCTATCAATAGTCCCTCTATTATATCCGTGTTTTTGCAGGCACTTATCAAGCCTTGAGCACCATGCTTTGGGGGCTTGTTTAAGACCATACAGAGCCATTTTTAGCTTGCACACATAGTCCTGATTTTCTATTAACATTAATCCTTTTGGTTTCTCAACATATAATTCTTCTTCTAGTGTTCCATTAAGGAATGTTGATTTGACATCCATCTGATAGATTTTGAAATTTCTGAAGCATGCAAATGCTAGGAACATTCTAATGGCTTCAAGTCTTTCTATTGGAGCGAAAGTCTCTTCAAAATAAATACCTTATACTTGGGAATATCCTTTGCAAACTAATATGGATTCATTTTTTATAATCTCCCACTTTCATTTAGTTTTTTCTTGAAGATCCACTTGGTTCCTATCACATTCTTTCCCTTGGGTCTTGGAACTAGTTCCCAAGTTTGATTCTTCTCTATTTGGTCTATTTCTTCATTAATTTATTTTATCAAATATTTTCTTTTGATATCTTATTTAACTGACTTAGGTTCTATTAAGGATAACATTGCTTGTTCTGAGTCAAAAGTGAGTTTCCTTCTTGTTTCCACTCATGCACTTTTATCTCCAATAATCTGTCTTCCAGGATGATTCTTTTGAACTCTTTTTTATGGAGCTCTTGGCAAGGGAATTTATTCATTGTCTTCTTCATTAATATGTGGTTCATTTTCATGTGTTTCGTTATTATCATCTTCTTGTTGAGATTATACATCATCATATTCCTTTTGAGATTTTACATCATCATCATCTTCTTGTTGAGATTTTTTTATCAATGCCTTGGGATATGCTTTTTTTTAGATCATCTATATTTACATTGGAACTTTCCACTATATTTAGTAGTCTAATATTATAAAATATGTATGCTTTCTTATTATATGAATATCCTATGAATATTCCTTCATCAGATCTTGGATCAAACTTTCCTAGGTTATCTTCATCATTCTTTATGTAACATTTACTTCCAAAAGATTTAAAGTGGTTTATAGATGTTGGCCTTCCAAACCATAGTTCATAAGGGGTTTTGTCATGGTTAGGTCTCAAATGTTCTTTATTAATTACGTGGACTGTTGTGTATATTACATCTCTCCAAAATTTGTCTGGAAGCTTGGCTTCATTTAGCATGATTCTTGCAGCTTCTTGAACTGTTCTGTTTTTCCTTTCTACCACTCCATTCTATTGAAGAGTATTGGGAGATGAAAAATGTCATTTGATACCATGATTTTCATAGAATTGAATGACCATTTTAGTGGTGAATTCTCCTCCATTGTTTGATCTTAGACATTTAATTTTGAGATATGTTTCATTTTCTACAAGGGATTTCTATATTTTAAATTTCTCAAAGGCTTCTGATTTTTCTTTTAGAAAGAATACCAAGGTCAATCTTGTGTAATCATCAATAATCAAAATAAAATATTGTTCGCCATAAGTAATTTTGGTTATGGTTGGTCCACATAGATCTGTGAGAATAAGCTCTAATGGTTTTTTTTTGGAATTCTCTTTTGTTTTGAACCTAAATTTTGTTTTCTTTCCTATTTGAAAATGTTTACAAATATACTCTGAAGGATTAATCACTTTTGGCATGTCCCTAACTACCTTTTTCTCATTGGCTTTGATCAAGTTTTCAAATATTAAATGTCCCAACCTTCTATGCCGTAGCCAACTTTCCTCTACTTGGCTTAAACAACATTTTTCTTCTTCATCTATATTAAGGATGTNACTTAGTAAAGGATATGAATCCTTTCATGCTCCTCCCTTCCACTCTCACTTCATTAGAATCACTAGTTCTTCTTCTTGGACTCTACTTATGTTTTGATCTTCTGATCTAAACTACAGAGACACTTCCTTCTCACCATTATTTCTTGTTTATATAATATTCCAACTAGTGTGAGCTATGAAGCATTGTGTCCCTTTGTTTGGACCATCACACATATTCATTTTAAATTAACAATAATCTCTATTATTATTCAAACACTATCGTGAAGGTTTTTTAATTTAGTGAGAGTGATTTTCATACATAGATCACACCATTTCTTTGCAAATATTGTAGAAATTGAATTCTACAGAGGCAGTTCCTTCAAATCATTTACATGTGACCATATGCACAAAACCACATGCTTATTAATTTAAGCGATGTTTCCAGTGCTTCACCTCTTCATGTGTTCATAGCCTGTGACCGGGGGTTGGAACCTAGTCCTACAGACTTTGGCCTTCGACCATTTTCTTTCTCATCCAATATTTCATAGTTTCAACTCCTCGAAGTGGTCACCTCTCACAAGGGTCGCTCTGATGGTTGGCGTGATTCCTGGAAACAAATCAACGATCTAGATCCATTCCTTACTTATCATTTTACTTCTTAATCCAATGACTATGAATTAATCCAAGGTTGAGATGGACGACCACTATTTACTTCAGGAATTTGGGACTCCGGAGCTTCGAAGGTCCAGGTAATCATGGCTTCAATTTCCTCTGGAGTTGGTTAGCGCTGAAGTGGTCAACATGGGAATGCTTACATATCTTTCCACTATGTTTCGATCCAATGGTCATGTGAGAATCCAAAGGATCTTAGATCAAAGACCAACTTTAGTTCATGACTTTGCGCTTCAGCACTTTGAGCAGCTAGTGGTGGTAGACATTGGTTTCCCTTGAAGGAAATACTCTCAGAGTGATGTAACTTGCTGACATCACTAATGATGTGGAACTAGCTGAGTGTTTTCCACGTGTAATCTAGATTCATGATTTATGTAACCTAAAGTGCCATCTGAACCTAGACACTTGTCACCATCTGATTGCACCATGTGTCCTTGATAACATGGATCTCCTGATGTGTTGATGGTCATAGGTTCATATAAATCATTGATCCAACGACTGTGATCAGTTCTTAGATCAATGGTCTAGATTCATTTCGGCCATTCGTGACTCCAGGGCTCCGGACTACTCGAACTCTGAGAGGTTCAATCCCTCTAGAGTGTATTTCGTCGAAGTAGATTAGACGATCAATTTTTGATCTGCAGTTGAGTGGATGGTATGCACAACCTCAACAAGGCGTTTTGTTAATGGTCTTCTCATTGTGCGCTTTTTAGTATCTTAACCATGAATCTTCCTTCTTGAAGGACGGTCAGATCTTACTTCGGAGCTTCGACTCTCTAGGACTCCGAGTTACTAGAACTTCGAGGTAGTTCAATCCCTCCAGAGTAGTTACCTAATGACTAAGTCATGATACTATGATTACTTTTTGATGTCGGTTGTTTAGTACACCTTACACTATCCTTCCACTGCTCTTGATCTAAGGGTCATGATTCATCCTGGAGTAGATCAACAATCAGGGATGATTGCAGAGTCCTAACTAACACGATGTTTAAAACCATCATCGATTTCCTCAATGGAAACTGGTCGTTGGTAGTGGAACCGATGATCTTGCCGAATCTATCGATGGACAATCTAGGAGGATTGTAGAGGTTAAACATGCACAGATGTTAGTTTTTCCTCTGATCTCTGCAATTTCTCTCCACTGTAGATCTTACTTGTGCTGATATGATGGTCATGAATTAATCAGGTGTTGATATGACATTCCTTCTCTACGGTTCCCAGATCGGATGACGGTTGTAACATTCTCCTAAATTCATCCTTCGATGGCCATGATCTAGTTTGATTCCTTATCGAACGACTCTTGTGCGTTATCTCTTCTGAGCTTCGATTAATTTTCTTCCTTCTGATATGTTCATCGTTATTTCTTATGAGATTTTAATAATGTTCTTCTACACCTTGTTTGTCATTAATGACAATTCATCATAAAAACTCATCATCACATCACAACGATCTTCGACTGTTGACATCAATGACAACATATCAATGAAAATATGTCGAACAATCTCCCCCTTTGTCATTGATGGCAAACTTTTTCTTTTTGAAATTTCTGCTCTTATCAATTTCCTCCCCCTTTGAAAACAATGGTAGAGGGATATTTCTTCACTCCCCCTATGGAAATCCTCCCCCTAACCATGTTCCCCTTCTGATACGATTTTATGGTTTTTAATGAGGTTTTTGAATTACTCCTAATTTCTTTTGAAGATTTTCAAAAGTACTCCTAGTTAAAGGTTTTGTAAAAATGTCTGGAATCTGTTCTTTGGTGGCTACATACACTATTTTAACTATTTTTTGGGTGACCTGATCTCTTAGGAAATGGTATTTAATTGGGATGTGTTTGGTTTTAGAATGAATTACTGGATTTTTAGATATGCTTATGGCACTAGTGTTATCACAATTAATTGTAATGGGATTATCATATCTTATTTGTAAATATTCTAATTTTTTCTTCATCCAAAGAACTTGTGTGCAACAAGATGCAACAACAATGTATTATGCCTATGTTCTAGATATTGATGTGGATGTTTTCTTCTTACTTAGTCATGCTACCAGATATTTTCCTAGAAAAAATGCTCCTCCACTGGTTCTTTTTCTATCATCTATACTACCGACCCAATCTGCATCAGTGTATGCAGTTAGATTGAAGTCTTTATCTTTTGGATACCATAATCCAATTTCTAAGGTGCCTTTAAGATATATGAATATTCTCTTTACTGCATTTAAGTGAGTTTCTTTAGATGTAGATTGGAATGTCCCCACGAGTCTTACAACCTATATGATATCAGGTATTATTGTTGTTGAATAGAGAAAACTTCCAATAATTTATATGTACATCGTTTGATCCACTTTTGGTGAATCATCTTCTGGGCTTAGTTTACATCCAATGACCATGGGAGTACTCATAGGTTTATTGTCCTCCATTTGGAATTTCTTTATAATTTCTTTGACATATTTGGCTTGGGAAACAAATATTCCATTTTCTGTTTGATTTACTTGTAAACTTAAGAAAAAGGACAGTTCTCCCAACATAGACATTTCACATTCTTCTTGAATTTTGGTTACAAAGTTTCTTCTTAGTGTAGTAATATTACTTCCAAATATGATGTCATCTACATATACCACCACAACAATCATGTTTTGATATTCAATTTTGATGTATAAGTTTCTATCAATAGTCCCTCTATTATATCCGTGTTTTTGCAGGCACTTATCAAGCCTTGAGCACCATGCTTTGGGGGCTTGTTTAAGACCATACAGAGCCATTTTTAGCTTGCACACATAGTCCTGATTTTCTATTAACATTAATCCTTTTGGTTTCTCAACATATAATTCTTCTTCTAGTGTTCCATTAAGGAATGTTGATTTGACATCCATCTGATAGATTTTGAAATTTCTGAAGCATGCAAATGCTAGGAACATTCTAATGGCTTCAAGTCTTTCTATTGGAGCGAAAGTCTCTTCAAAATAAATACCTTATACTTGGGAATATCCTTTGCAAACTAATATGGATTCATTTTTTATAATCTCCCACTTTCATTTAGTTTTTTCTTGAAGATCCACTTGGTTCCTATCACATTCTTTCCCTTGGGTCTTGGAACTAGTTCCCAAGTTTGATTCTTCTCTATTTGGTCTATTTCTTCATTAATTTATTTTATCAAATATTTTCTTTTGATATCTTATTTAACTGACTTAGGTTCTATTAAGGATAACATTGCTTGTTCTGAGTCAAAAGTGAGTTTCCTTCTTGTTTCCACTCATGCACTTTTATCTCCAATAATCTGTCTTCCAGGATGATTCTTTTGAACTCTTTTTTATGGAGCTCTTGGCAAGGGAATTTATTCATTGTCTTCTTCATTAATATGTGGTTCATTTTCATGTGTTTCGTTATTATCATCTTCTTGTTGAGATTATACATCATCATATTCCTTTTGAGATTTTACATCATCATCATCTTCTTGTTGAGATTTTTTTATCAATGCCTTGGGATATGCTTTTTTTTAGATCATCTATATTTACATTGGAACTTTCCACTATATTTAGTAGTCTAATATTATAAAATATGTATGCTTTCTTATTATATGAATATCCTATGAATATTCCTTCATCAGATCTTGGATCAAACTTTCCTAGGTTATCTTCATCATTCTTTATGTAACATTTACTTCCAAAAGATTTAAAGTGGTTTATAGATGTTGGCCTTCCAAACCATAGTTCATAAGGGGTTTTGTCATGGTTAGGTCTCAAATGTTCTTTATTAATTACGTGGACTGTTGTGTATATTACATCTCTCCAAAATTTGTCTGGAAGCTTGGCTTCATTTAGCATGATTCTTGCAGCTTCTTGAACTGTTCTGTTTTTCCTTTCTACCACTCCATTCTATTGAGGAGTCTTGGGAGATGAAAAATGTCATTTGATACCATGATTTTCACAGAATTGAATGACCATTTTAGCGGTGAATTCTCCTCCATTGTTTGATCTTAGACATTTAATTTTGAGATATGTTTCATTTTCTACAAGGGATTTCTATATTTTAAAAATCTCAAAGGCTTCTGATTTTTCTTTTAGAAAGAATACCAAGGTCAATCTTGTGTAATCATCAACAATAAAAATAAAATATTGTTCGCCATAAGTAATTTTGGTTATGGTTGGTCCACATAGATCTGTGTGAATAAGCTCTAATGGTTTTTTTTTGGAATTCTCTTTTGTTTTGAACCTAAATTTTGTTTTCTTTCCTATTTGAAAATGTTTACAAATATAATCTGAAGGATTAATCACTTTTGGCATGTCCCTAAATGCCTTTTTCTCATTGGCTTTGATCAAGTTTTCAAATATTAAATGTCCCAACCTTCTATGCCATAGCCAACTTTCCTCTACTTGGCTTAAACAACATTTTTCTTCTTCATCTATATTAAGGATGTACACATTGCTAGATGTTCTTGATGCAACTGACACTAGATTTCCTGATCACATGTCTAACTTACACTTAGGATATTAGGTTTGAGATTTTCTTCCAGAAGTACATCTTATGCTTTGGTTTTATTATTTCCTAAACTAACAATTCCTTTTACCAGTGTCCTGGCTGACATGTTATCTCCAAAATTTTCTTTTCCTTTTCCTTTCTTATTTAACTTGAGAAATTTACTTTGATCTCCAGTTATGTGTTTGGAACATCCATTGTCTATATACCACTTACATCCTTGATTTCTTGCGTATAAGGCTACATTTCACTCTGTTTTCTTTTTGTTCCATACTTTTTGATTATTGGGAATATTTATCCTTTTATCATATTTTGGCAATCTACATTCACTAGTTTTATGACCATAGTTGTTGCATTTGTAACATACAACATTGTAGTCTTGTAAAGGAGAGAAGGAGTTATAGTTTCTTCTTTTTGCATTATCTTTATTATTTCCATATATTTGAACATTCCTTGGATTGAACTCTCTATAATATTTAGAGTGTATTGATTTATGTCCAAATATTTGCAGGAATAGAAATAACCTAGGAGGATATATTATTTCTATTGGAGGGATTCCTTCTGATGATTATATTCTTTTTGTTATCTTTTTCACTAGTAGAAGGTGCATATTTCTGTTTATTTGGGACAATTTCAAATGGTATTGTTCTTGTTTTCTTTTCTTTTCTATTTATGTATTTCTTAAGAACATATGATGATTTTCTCATTTTCCAAGAGTGATCATATCCTAGTCCTTTCCTATCATTTGATGATATCTAACTGCTAAGAATGTTATTCAATATTTTTGAGTTGTTTTCAAATTTAGACTTAATATATATTTTTTCTAGTTTCCCTTTTAGTTGAACTATTTCATTATTGTAACATCCCCATCTTCCAACTGGGCTATGCCACGTAAACTTTTTCTATCTGTATGCAAATTAAAACATATACACACAGAAACCCTTGAAGAACTTTATATATATATATATATATATATATATATATATATATATATATATATATTAAAACATAAAAATACATTCTATAAATGCACATATTCATACAAAAATAATAGTAAACATATACATGCATCATAGACAGATATTACCCATAAATATAAAGACAGGTATAAACCACACACAGGAAAAACCCATAAAACTAAACACATAAATAATAATGCAACATATAAATTAACACACAATTTACACTTATCTTGGTAAGAATATCACCAACTGCATTTAGACCTTCCACAAAACTCACAGCCTTAGACCACGCTGCTCATCACTGTCAGCAGTGGATCACCCCCGAGATGGAACTAAACTCCACCCGAGTAAAGGGATTCCTAACTAGGCTGATGTATGTTAGACAACAGGAAAGACTCTGTCACAGGTGCCAACTCAAACTAATAACCTATAGTCCCTCATTCCCCATAAGCCTGTCCCACCCCA